>VZSE01005712.1:1578754-1605527 GCA_013398275.1 Promerops cafer | reverse complement strand
CCCGCCCCGGCCCGGCCGCCGAGGGCACGGAACGCTGAGGGCCGGGAGTGCCGGCCGCCCCCGCCCCCTCCCGGGCAGCTCGGGGCCATCGGCGCCGCCCTGCCTGCGCTCAGACCGCTCCTGCCTCCGCCACAGCGGGGTCCTTTACCGACTTTCCACTCACTAGTTGAAGAGTTTCTGCTAATAGCTAAGTACTGAATACCGACTAGCATAGATTTATATCCAGCACATAAAAGAAAACCTAAAGTTTACAAGGACTTCAGGCAACTCCTTCTCATTTATCACAGACTATCTACAGATATCTAAGGGTTAATAAAGCAACAGTAACATAACCAAAGTTTAACAGACTTCCCATTGTACTGGACAACAGCTCTGAAATACTGAGATTTAACACAGAAAACACTTTAAGTATTTGTAACATTTAATGAATTCAAAATGTTTCCTCTGCTGTGAAATAGAGCTACATATTCTAGTTAGATGTTCACATTACAGGACACATCTGTGCTCCAAAGTAACCACACTCACCTCAGTGGAACTGCTCCATTTTCAGCAGCACACTGAATCCACCCAATATGTGAAGAGTGCAACATTCAGCACTTCTAAAGGAAACTGCTCGAAAGGCACAGAGAGAAGCAGCACTGCCCTACCACACCTTGACTTTCAGAAAAAAAAAGACAAACGATTGCAAAGAAGAAGGATTCTGGCACATGGAGTCAGACCAAGCAGACAGAGACAATGAATTACTGTGAGGCAGCCCTGAGTCAAAAGTTCTTAGCAGATCTAATCAGAGCACCTCTGATTACATGAAATTACGTACAGATTTTAAACTGCTTATGCTGCAAGGTAAAAAAAGGTTTGAAGCCAATTTGTATAGCATGTAGTAGATTTAAATGAATACTCAAAAACGGCTTTTATCCAGTTCTAGTAGGAGACAATTGGATTCAATATGGTTAGTAATTTTGTAGGAATTTCCACCAATAAAAAACCCAACACAACTGCACAATAAACTTGCCCCCACACTTTAATAGCTGACTGTCCAGTTCAGTGTGAAACCACAAAACTTAAACTGAAGGTTTCTCTGAACTTGCAGAGCTGTGTGTACTTTTTCCCCCATTACTGGAATGCAATTCAGACAGCCCGTTGGCATTCACTGGATGACATCGCAGTGAGACGAAATGAGGTATTAACTAACAGTACCAAATTCTTCATGTTCACCTTGATATTTAGGGGGTTTTGCTGGTTTTCAATTTTAAATAAGCAACTTTCTTTTAAAAGAAGGCGGCTTTTCTCATTTACTAAAATGTAACATAAAGAAATTGGTCACAAGTATTTATGTCTTGTCTTGACTCATTCATTGTCTTGTGAAAAGATAATTGAATCTTAAAACCCAATAAATACCATTTATTAATAATTTTGTTAATGAGATTTACTAAATGAACACAGTCAAGTTTCCACGTATACAGAGGTTGTGCAGATTTATTTAAAAAAGAATTCATGGACATTAACAGTCCTAATTTAGGTATCTGTTGCAAAACTTTCTTCAGTGGAGGTGTGTTTCCATGTTTCATATGGAGGTGGATGGAGAAAAACAGCTGAAGTTGTTACAGAAACTATGCTGATCCTTCCTAAGCTTGGAGCAATAGCATCAGCTTTTAACTATGGAAAGAAAAAACAAGGAGGCCAATGGAGCTCATCAAATAAACCAAACACACAAACAGTATGGAGCATGTATATGCCATCATTAGTTACATGATGTAACAAGTGAAACAAAACCTTTTTTGTGACATTTAAATTGAAGGAAGATGACACTGCACACATTCCTAATTATTTTCAAAACCCAAACCTAGAAAAGCATCTACTTGAAATTGCCATAGCAGCCCTCTGCTTTGGAAGGAAGGGTTAAAAACTGTTCGACACTCAGTTTCATCTCTGTTACTGAAAAGGTACATTACCATGGACTTTTTTTTTCCTAATCTACAAGTACTATTTATTAATATTGCTCAGCTCCTGGATTAGCAGTTTCAATGATTTAGATTTGGTCAGCATAACACAATGCTTATTGAGTGGTTTGTAGAGCTGTAAATAAGTCAGTCTGCTGAGAACTGAGAATGAAAAGAAGGCTGTAATGGACAGAGACACTTAGTCCAACTAGAACCAGTCCTGTTTGCAGACTCCCTTGAATGTGCACCCTCTAAGGAAGTATCTGCCAACACTAATTAATGCACAGTAAAACTAGATCAATCAATCCAAATGAGCCTCCAGCAACACAGGATACTAAGGATCCAAAAATTACTTCAAATTAACTTCTTGAGGAGCATTAACAATTTAAATAAAACTGCTATTAGCCTTGGTTTTAGAAAGAAAAATAAACCATGTACTAAAAAAAAAGGAAAAGGTATTTGATTCTTTTATGCTGAGTATATTGCACACTACAGGCTACCCCATTCTTCAGTTTCTCACACATAATACTTGGGATGCAAGAACTGTGGCATGCAACAGCCACAGAGTTTGTGGAGAATGTATGTGGAACGAAGTCACGCTGCTGGATATGAAATGCCACTCTCAGTGAGTGTTTCACTACACGTGGGGTATCTATCCTTATTCAGGGAAATGCTATAGGGTATTTTGGGTGCTGGCTGGGTGGTGTTAGGGCGTTTTTGAATGTAGGGCAGCAGGGCTGTGAACATGGCAGTTTGTCCTCGATAAAGCAACCAGGCATGACTAACAAGATTGTTGTTGTACAGCTCCGCCCTTGGGTAAGCCAGTAATTCCAGGGCAACAAGCACAGGGCACTTACATGCTCTACACCCAAGGGGATCAACAATAGGTCTCTATTTTCACTGTTTAAATAATAGAGCAATTAACTGGAGAAGCCTGAAGGAAACAAATCATGCCATCCAACAGTCTATTGCTGAGCAACCTGACAAAAGAAGAGTTGAGATTCTGCACCTCATGAGGAGATTAAGTGCTGCTATTTGCTCAGTTTGGGTGCTGAACAGTAAGTGGCTGTACAACAAATTCCCTGGTCCTATAGGATGTGTTCAGTAAGCAATATAGTAAAAACTACTCATGTCAGCTGCAAAAGAGGACTGGCATTTCCTGACTGGAAAAGTAAAATTGTCTCTTAATTATATTTACAGTATCATGTTCATGGCCCATATTTTTTAGGTCTAGCACATGAATTCAAGTGCACCGAATTTCACCCTAAGTTATAGCAAATTTCACTGTTTAAGGAAAACCTATTTGACCCCAAAAAAGTCTGCTTCTGGTGAGTCAAACTAGCATATAAGATGCACATACTAGAAAAGAATGGAGTGCATTTGTTGAACACACCACAAATAGGCTTCAGGAAGCTTTCAGCACAGCTACTACAAAAATGGCTGAGTGAAAGAATGGAACACTAACCCCCTCACATGACAGCAGAAAGCTGTGGAGCAAGCAGAGTACCACTGCATGGCAGGAAGGAGAAAGGGTTGTAATGTAGCTTGATCTACTCTTCCAACAGCTTGAGGTTATCCTAAGGCTTGATGTTGGTGAGATTAAAAAAAGGATCTTTAGAAGCAGAGGTTTTCAGACTTGCTGGATTAATTCCAAAGCAACTAAAGGACTTTTACTTTCTATGGCACCTAAGCAACCCTAAAGAGATCAAAAACCCATCCCAATTTCATGAATGACCATTTTATTTTCATGTATTTCAGTAGTTACAAATATAGTAGTTGACTGAGCATTTGCTTCCTTCTCCCAAGCAGCTTTATTAAATAATCAAATGGGTTTTAAAACATAGCTTTTAAGCACATTTTTGATTAGAAAAATATTTTTTGTGAATCCTGAATTAGATAGATATTAATGCTTCCTCTCATATTTTGAAGTAATTCTACATGCTGGTTTCTGAAACATGTACTTCATTACCTCTCCATAAGAAAAGAAATACAAGCATTTATTTCATACCAGTCCTGTAAGTTTTATATTTTGAGCTTGAAAACAGTTCGAAAAGTTTAGTTTGCTATACACATATATATATATACACTTCTAAATACACAAGATACTGCAATTCCTCAATTTAACACTACTCCTCTTACCTGAAGATGGTTACAAAAAAATAGTCCTAGTTGCTGTAACTTTTTTTTTACAAGTTGGATATGGTTACAAGATCCTGGATTACAAAATGCTTGATTCCATTAGCTTTTAAACTGACAAATAGGTATTTTAGGTTGATATGCTTTAAAGTTGTGTAGCTTGTAGCATTTGCCATCATAACAAAATGTAAGAGAAAGTTAAAAACCAACTTTACACTTTTTACTTAAAAACCACATAAGAAATGCAATACGGAACATACTGAAATGGAATTTTTTTTCAACGAACAATATATAGTATTAACAATATGCAGAAGCACTAAGCAGCAATTTTTTTTTTCTGTAATACTGCTCCAGCAATTGTTTGCTTCCTGTAGATTTAGGACTACAACTAACTGATACTGCATGAAGAGATCTGCAGTTGAAAAATTGACTTGAACAATACCCCACAGAAATTCTACTCCTTTAAGTAAAAGAAACGGGATTCTTCTTATACCCATTAAAAAATTATTGTAAATTAAATCCCAATCATACTTCCATATGATTTACTTTTCTGCAGAATCATATATATAACACTGCTATTTCTTAGGCTACCTAACAGAGCAGGTAACCTCTAAATTTCCACAGGCAAAAGGCTGACAGCAAATCTTGAAATATTTTCTTATGAAAAACAACAACAAAAAAAATCCCAAACCCCAAACCCTTTGAAAGTGTTGTTAAAGCACTGTATTATGGTTTTAAACTCAAGTAAGAAAGCATGCCCACAAGGCATTTCTTTCACCAATACCATGCTGCAACCAAGGGAACCAGCCCTATTACTGTATTATAAAACTAGACTATTACAGAGGGCTCTCCATCTCTCTATTCAGCTTTTAACTCTAAAGACAACTAACTCATATTTGAATTTTTAAAAAATTACTCAATTCAAGCACATGAAAGTTTCTGGGCAACCCCTATCCCACACTGACTCTTAAGCAAACTTTGCTTTAGATAGGACCTATCTCTTCCTTCTTCTTCATGGGAGTAAAGTTTGGCCTTTGGAAATATGGAATACTTGAGGTCAGCATGATCTTTCAATACCTGCCCATGCCAAATGCTTTTACAGGGTTCTTTGTGCATCTTTCCAACCTGGCACAGACCTGCTCCCTAGGGAGTTGTCACATGAGCACCACCATCTTTGGGCTAAGCCTCATTTACAGAACATGGCCCATAGCAAAAAATGCCAAGTCCAAGTTCACAAAATCATTCTGGTTACAAGAAACCTCTTGGCATCATGTAGTCCAACACTCCTGCTCACACATGGTCAGCTGGAGCAGGCTGCCCTGCACAACGTCTAGTCAGGCTATGAGTATCCAGGGATAGCAACTCATCAAACTCTCTAGGAAACTTGTTCCAGTGTTTGACCATCCTCTCAGTTAAAAGCTGTTTCCTTGTGTTCAGATGGAACCCCCAACTAACTTGTGTCCATTTAGTCTGTCACTGAAAGTTACTGAGAAGAGCCTGGCTCCTGCATCTTCATTCCTTCCTCTCTGGTGCCAAGATCTCCCTCAAGTTTTTCTTCCCCACACCAGCAAGTTCCAGCTCTCTCAGCCTCTCATACATAGTCCTGTGCTAGAGCTGCTCCACTAAGTTTATATCCTTCAAGTACCAGGGAGTCCAGTACTCCAGATGGATCCTCATCAGTGCTGAGAGTAATGAGGAAGGACCATCTCCCCTCAAATGCTAGCAAAGCCTTTGCTTCTGTTGCCACAAGGCTGCATTGCCAGCTTACAGTCAGTTTATTGACAGTTTGCTGATCAGTTACTCCCCAATGGAGCAAGACTTCACATTCCCCCTTATTGAACTTTGTGAGAATCCTCTGTCCAGTTCTTCAGCCTGTTGAGGCCCCTTTGAAAGGCAGTATCACCAGCTGGTGGCACCAGCTACTCCTCCCAGTTTCTATGATTTGTAAACTCCATCCCATAATTCAGGTCATTAATGATGCTGACTAGTATTGGCCCCAGTACTGAGCCGAGGGTACACCACTGACTTGCCTCCAACCGGACTTTGTGCCACTGATTAAACCCCCTCTGCCCCCTCATTCAGCCAGCTTTTAATCCATCTCACTTTCCACTTATCTAACCTGTACTTCATCACTCTGTCTACTGATGTAAAAGGTAAACAACACAGACTGTTCTCCCAACATCCCCAAAGCTCACTGTAGATGGCAGTAAGATTGGTCAAGCAAGAGTTCCCTATTGCATACCTATGTTGAGTACACCGACCACCTTTTATAAATGCTTTCCAGGAGGATTCTGTTCTATCACATTACCAAGGGCTTAGGTGAAGCTGATTAGTCTGTAGACTCCCAAATCTTTCTTTTTGGTTTTCCTGAAGAGTGGTATTTCTCTTTTCCAGTCTACCGGAACATGTCTCAATGTCCCTGGCCATTCAGAGATAGACAAGAGGGGCCCTGCAATGGCATTAGCCAGCTCCCTCAACACTCATGTGCAATCTGTCAGGCTCACAGACTTCCAGGTAAAGTGCACCCTAACCCAGTCCTCCACCACCAAGGTTCCAGATTTCTGCTCTAGTCTCAGGGGCTTGGAATTCCTGCATGCTTGTTTTACTGGTAGTGACTGATGCAAACACAGCAAAGAGTACCTCAGCCTTCTCCACATCACTGGTCACCAGCTTCCCTGCTCCATTTGACAGCAGGCTCAGCTTTGCTGTTCATGTCCATGAAGAACCCCTCCTTGCTGTTCTGCCTGAAGGCTGAGCAACTATCCCACAGCAAACGGCTACTCTGGCTCCTCAGGCCACGTGCCCTTTGCCACACTCACAATGCAGTCCCGACACTTCTGGGGGCAATAAAGAGAAGGCTTTCATTGCACAGGGGGGCTGCTCAGGAGTCCAAGCTGATTTTTCTGGCCTAAGCTTTGTGCAGTGGAAGGCAACATACTGAAATGATCTCTCTCATGTTTTGCTCTTTGAAATATTTATACCTTTGTGTATTTCTACTACAATCTCAAATTTCTGTATAAATGTGTAATGTTATAGACACAGTGAGGATATAAGAAATAAGCTACTTGGAGGCTCAAGTACTGTATCAGAAATACGCACTGACTTTGTAAAAAATTACTGCAATTATATTAAGCAAAATAATGACTAAACTTTGCTGATTAGGAAGATGTAAAACAAAATGAGTGGTTTTCCCTGTAATTTTTACTGCAGAATTCACCTGTATGACTTCTACTTAAACCCTTTTCTTCTCATGCAGCATTACAGTATTTCCCCCCACCCATCCCACAAAACAAAAAAAACAAAGATTCCACTAGGTGTTACAGATTGCACTTTTAAAGCACAGACTCGCCAGTCTTCTGCATTTCCAGTGTCCTATTTTAATCTGTTGACATACACAGTCTTCCATTTTATGAAACTGGAAGATTTCGCCTAAGTACTTCTTTTGATGCTGGAGAAATATTATCTGGGAAAATTACTTCAAACTCTATAATTAAGTCTCCACGCTGGTCAGGATTTTTGGGAAATGGCAAACCATATCCTATAATTCTTCTTCTCATCCCAGGCTTCACCACTTCATTGACTGTCATGGGTATGGTTCTTCCTTCTATCGTTGGCACATTGAAAGAGCTGCCACACAAAGCCTAAAGAAAGATTGTAATATGAGAAAAAGAAATTGGTCAGAACTCTTTTGTACCTATAAATGAATCTGGATTATTTAAAAGTGACTAGAATTCTAAATAGCATTTCTCCTGTGCACTTCTGAGATGTCAAAATTTAAATACAATGTTCCTCTCTTAAAAAGAAAAAACTTCCATTTGTCATTGAATATCACTGAATTTATGAATGCTACACAATGGCTACTGGAGGGTAATTGAGCTGATATGTCCTTCAAAGACTTTATCAAGTACTAAGATCTGAGCAGAGTGAACTGCTCACTTACACTTCTCTACAGATGTCAGTCTTCTAATTTCCATGGGAAATTTAGAATCCCATTTCACTTTTTGTTTGTTTACATTGCACAGGACCCGTTTTCTAATACATTATCAATGTCTATTATATTGAATTTCAGAACATTTAAGTGTCTGTAAGCAGAGGCATACAAAATTTCACAGCTATCTTATGTGAATATTTGTGGTGCCTAAAGAAATACAAACAACTTTGTTGCACCAAAATTAGAGCGTTACAGATCTTCTGTTTTATCCAACAGTTTATTTTCATTACTAGGATCTCTGAGAAAAAGATTTTGATTCCTGCAACTTTACCTGATTCAGCACACTTAGTCTACACTGATAATGTCCAATTTACATAACAACTCAATGATTCTAAATAGGCTTTCATCTGTGAAGGAACTGTATTACTCACATTAACATTAAATATTGTCTTTTCTCCCTCCCTCACTACTTTAGGTGCTTCAACTCAATTCACACTTATTGTAGAATCCTTTAAAGTAGCTTAATTTACACAAAGCTTATAATGAAATCAAGAGTTTATTTCTCCACCTGACAGTAATTAAGAAGAAAAAATACATTACACACACACAGCTACCATACAGCTTTAGCCATTGTATCATATTGTAGTAACATCAAACATTTAGAGTTCTAACACAAGAGAAACTTACCTCCCTTAAGCTGATCTTAACAGGATAGACAATATTTGATCCATCTCTCTTGAAGTGAGAGTGAGGTTTATCTTTAATGATGAAAACAATATCAGCTGGAATTGTGTTGGGTGTTTCATCGCCTTCTTTCGGAAAAGTGATCTTGGTGCCTTCTTTCCATCCTCTTTTGATCTCAATAGTAAGAATTTTGTCCTCTGTTCGGACACTTCTGCCATCCGGGTTAAGCCTTTTACGTGAAATCCTCATTCTTTTTGTGCAGCCATGATAGATCTCTTCCAGTGACACTTTAAGTTCATGGATTACAGGGGGATCTTGTTTACGACGCAATTGGCTGCCAACTGTATTCCTTTCCCTTGGAAAGCCATTCATACTAAAACTAGTGAAGGATCCAAATGGATCACCATCCACCTCCATGTCTTCAGTGTCTCTGCCACCAGGCATCCTCCTCCCAAAGAAGATCTCAAAAGGATTTGTGCCACCAAAGAAAGCTGCAAATGTAGCATGTGGGTCTCCATGGAAGGAGTACCGGAAGGTACCACCCTGGCCATCAGATCCTCCAGCTCCTCCTTTAAGACCTAAATAAGAAAAATAAGCAAAGTTAAAAACAAATTGGGTATCAGTATAAGCCTTCCCATTGTACAGTGCAACAATAGCATGACTGATGAGTCAGAAAGATATTTGCAGTAGAGTGAAAGGTCTGCTTTTTAAGGAGCATTCACCATGAGAATATGAGGTACTAACTAGCATTTCAATAGCTTGAACAGCAACGAAGTTTCTGAAGCTCTAGAATGACTTACTTCAGAAGAACAGGTATTCTGACAGTGCCAATTTTATTTCATGTGATTGAAACCAGTTATTTTAATGAATTAGCATCTTAAGAGCAGAAGACAGGTTTGCTTGGTTTGATCTCTTCTTGTTCTGCAAAGTGTTTTGGGAATTGCATCCTTCTACAAGGTCACTTCTGTGAAAAATTACTATCATATGCAATATATTCCATAGCCTCTATAGCTCAGCTGTAAGTCAGTGTTAATTAGTTTTACCAATTTTCCTGAAATTTGTTCTGAATAAAAGGTAACATGCCAACATTCAAGCACATATATGCCTCCTTAATATTCAATTTAGAATCCCAAAATGATCACAGCTTGTGTTCCTGTGGTATAAAACAGGTACAAATCCTGAGAACTCTCTTCAATGCAACCACAAATAAAAGCATCATGGAACTTACTAGGATCCATTTGGGTACAGAAACCCTTGTATACACTATCACTGTCTCTTTGCAAAAAATCAGAAGGTTCCCAATAGCTTTGTTCTATCTTTCACATGGAGAGATCTAAATCTCATTTCTTCCTGCCAAAAATTCTCACTGAAAATTCTCTTGTACTCCCTGTGCTCCCATTCCAAACCAAGCTAAAATCAATTTTTTTCAATGCCCCTTTTCCAATAGGTGATCAGTTATTTCCTCGTGCTCTTCTGCACTAACCATTTCAGGGTACTTTCTCAAACCATTGAAGACTCAAAGTCTTCTTAAGAGACTTTTGTCTCCAAATTCACAATGCTTGTTTTTTAACTTTTTTTTTTCAGTCTTAGACCAACCCAAAACTACAGCTGCTATCATACTTTTATAACCATAGGAAAATGAAGGCTTACATTATGAGGGAGGCATTCTATAAATTTCAAAGAGGCGTTTGTTGGGGTTTTTTTTAGCTCAGTGTTCTCATGCATAACCTTAATGTTGGGTACCAACACTAAACAACTAAGACATTAGAATGCTTTCCCCATTTCAATACCAGACCAGAGCAAAAGTACTTAGCAAACCATAGTACATCCTTCTGTGACACTACTGGTCATGCCAAACACGCAGATCAGGGGATTCCATCTGTGATACCAGAAGGACACCTCCTGGAATAGCTAGCCAGCAGTTACTGAAGGTACATCCAGTTCCTGGCTGTAAAAACACTCAAGTTTCCTCCTTCTTACCAACTCCAACCCTTTGCATTTCCCTTACAACAACTAATTACGCTCTTAGAAGAGCTTAGAGAGTAACTGAGGTATCAGGAGGTATTCCCACACTGAACATTCTAAAAGATCATACTTTACATTTTGCCCAAAATACTCAACACTGCTGTTTAAGTCTCCTTCTTTATAATTGTAAAAAACATGGCCCTGAGCAAATAGCAATGAGCAGGCCTACTTTACACAACGGAAGTAGTTATTTTAAATGGAATTCCTGATACCATACACATTTATGGGAAGGGATGTTAATGACTTCCTCTGTTGCTCAATCATAAGACTGAAAGTCATGTCGGTCAAAAATGAAAAAAATAAAAAAATTTTAAAAAAATCATCCTCTCCAGATAACCATTTTAGGATAAATGTGACATTTCTGAGGCCTCATTCTCTTGGCATGTTATCACTGTTTACAATTAAAGCTAAAAAATTGTTCTGGTATTTCATGACATCAGCCAAATTCTTTCCTTTCCAGGCACAAAGCCAAGGACAACTACAGGCTGGACACCTGGGCTTCTGCTCAGAAGGACTGCTTTGCCTAGATCAACCAGAAACCAGACTGCCCTTAAGCAAAAATTAAAGAAAAGAATTTATGCCTTTTGAACTGCATCTCAAAAACTGCTCTGGCAAAGGAAGGCAGCAGTAAGAGATCACAGAAAGCTATTCATGGGTGACAGAAACTTTATTTGTTCAGTAACTTTTGCCTGTCAGGTATTTGGGGTTTGTAAAAAACCCCGTTAAATTAAGAAATTAAAACTTTACCAGCATTAAAGCCCAGCAATGCATTTTATACTTAAAATCTCATGAGCCAAACAAATAATGTCTAAAGATGAACACATACTATGTCTTCATATGTTTCTTTTGCTTCATTCAACATAATGAAAGTGACCAATCCAAGTATAACAGAGACATACATACCTTCCTCCCCAAACTGATCATAAATGTCTCTCTTTTTGGGATCACTCAGCACTTCATAAGCTTCTGCAACCTCTTTGAATTTTTCTTCTGCATGGGGAGATTTGTTCTTATCTGGATGCCATTTCAGTGCTTGTTTTCTGTAAGCCTTTTTGATATCCTCGTCAGAAGCCCCTTTTTCAATTCCCAGGATAGAATAGTAATCTTTCCCCATCCTGAGTGCTGGAGGAATTCAGATTTTCCTTGCTGTAAAGAAAGCAGCGTCCAGTGTCTTACTTAGCAAGGTGGAAATGCTAGAGAAGGAAAAATAAAAATCAAACTTTGAATTGAAACAAACAGAGCTGCTACAAAATAACAAACTCTACAATACATTAAAGAAAGACCAGACAGCTTCCCCGTATTTCATTCCTTCCCCCGAAGCTCGTTTATAAATGATTACACACTGGGCACAGCAGAGCCCTCCCACCCGAGGGACGTGTCTGCGCTCTTTCTAGAACGCCAAACGCCGGGGACGTCACTTCCCCGCCGCCCCAGCCCGCACGGCTTTCGCTCTCGCGCGCCTGCGCGCACAGCGCTCAACTTCTGCGTCCCTGCCCGAGCAACTCAAGTTTAAAGGTTAAAGCAGAGCAACAACAGTGCCTTTCACCAACAGGGCAGAATCCAGTCAGCTCTGAAGGCTTATCTGCCCCAAGAGACATGCTGCAGCCCATCCAGAGTAATTATAGCATTTTACTTCACTGTTTCTATAGAGACAGCTGTACATAACTCTTTTCCAAATATATCAACATGAAGCTGTACCCTTTCCAGCAAAGGCTATGAAGAATTTTCCACCCAAGTCAAAGACAAAGCTTCAAAAAGCAAAATTTTGTTTCTTTAAAAACAAAATTAAGCCACCCTCAAACACAACTGACCATAGCCATGTACTGTTAAGCAGTAAGAATGAATCTGAGCAAAAAAATACCACTTTGTTTACCACAATTCAAGCCACTAAATTAAAGCAGATCAAAATGTAAATCCTGGAACAGGAAATACCAGGATTGTTATACAAGTATGGCAATATACCAAACAAACAACTTTCATCTGATGAGATGCTAGTAACAGAAAAATACTTGGTTCTTACACATTTGTTTTAGAGTATATAAAACAAATTCTACTACTGAAGTATTTCTCATGCTCCATAGAGAAAATGCTATGAAGTTTTATCCTGCAAGATTTCGTTCGTACCTCTGTTAAGAGCTACAGGTCAAGAAATCAGCTACGTTTATCAGTAGGGCAATGAACTACATGACAGATTAACACAACTGAAAAATTACTCCTCCCTGGAACAAAGTATTAAAATACAACACTTTTGGTCATATCTGCACATTGTCTGTTTGAAGACATTTCTAGGTTGAATTATGAAGTTACTCTTATGGAGGCAATTAAGCTCAGCTGCCTTCCTTCTAACAATAAAACCCTCTAATCCTCTGACTCAGCAAGCATTATATTTGAAGCCGTTTTCTAGAACCTGCTCAAACTTACAAGAGACTGATTAGAAGGGACAGAAAATGTTTGCTTAACCAGAAGTACTAGAAAAACATTTGGGACTTTACTTTCACTTTCTTAACTTGCATCATCCTCCTAATCCTCACACCATTATCTTTTCTTTTCCAATGTCTGCAACAGAATTTACTAGATTCCTTCCAGTGTGTGCAGGACTTGCCTAATTATTTATCTGGGGTTTTTTACATTCTCCTTAGAATATGTGTGGAAAAGTTAAAGAGAAAATAAAGTCAAAATTTCACCAGAGTATTTTAGAAAGCAAGAACTTTTAGCATATATGTAGTTATGATTTCAAATGTACAAGAGGCCAAAGGGTATCAAAAGAAGGAATTGGCTCCCCTTGCCACCAAATCTCTCAGGACTCACTTGCAGTTGTAGCACAGTGGGAGTCCCAGAGTTATAGAATCAACTACCTTTACAGCTGAAGGAAGAAGTTGCTGCTGAGCTCCACCTAGAATAAAGCTATTTTTTTACTAAAACACCTTTTTCTTTTTAATTTTATTTTAAAAGTGGTCCTTTAATTCATTTAGAATTAGTAATTCAGATAAATTCTTTGAAACCCACATCCTAAATTCAACATTTTCTCCACTACAAATACTGTATTAAGCACTATGTCTCCTTTTAAGTATCACAGAAATACTCAAGCAGTGCATTTAACAAGGCGTAGTGACCAACTGTCTGCATACACATCCCCCCATTTTGTAACAACGTGGTAATTAATTTTAAGGGTTTCATTAGAAGCCACAATAATCACAGAACAAATTCTCATAACAACAAAGTTACACTGGGACTTCTTGCCCAATATCACAGTGACTAAGTGCTCAGGCATCCTTTCTCTCCCTACAGAGGGGGACATGCTATTCGGGCCTAAGTGCCAAGTTATACCATAACGATGTAAGTTATTCCCTAAAAATTAAACTACTTAAGATTCTGAGTGGGATGTACAGCATTAACTGTATTACTTCTACTTCCTGCCCTATATGAGATCTTCATGTCAGAATGAATTTATACTCCAGAATCTTGTATTTTTTAAGAGTCCATTCCAGAAAGCATATCCCTTCTTCTCCATGCTGAGACCTTCCTGTCATCATACAAGCAGAGATCTTTTGAAAATACACATAGGCCACAGCTCCTCTCACGTACTTCTCGAGCTCTTTAAACCGTTTCTAATAGACAGAGATACTCTTTTAAAAGCAGTGAAGACTTTCAATATGATTATTAAAAGACTAGTGTGCATAAGATGGACATCTAATAATTTGGGTACATTCAATCATACCAGCACTTCTTCAGACAGTGAAATCCATCTGCTAAGTGTGGTAAGCTTTTACATTTTCCAATTTTGTTGTATTAGAGCTCCTAGATTTTTAGAACTCCAAATTACGGATATTTGCAGCTCTTTGCTGCTTTTTTTGTTATTTTATCCCATATTCATCTCCAGAATTATTATCTAAAGAAAATAAAGGAAAATCCTTCATGTACTTTCTCCAAGGACTTCTGGCCCTGCAGTCCTTTCAAATAAGCACAGATAAACAGAAAACAGAACAACCTTAGAAAAAACACAAGTAAATATTTAGTTATACTGCTATAGTCCTATCTTCCCAGTTGCTATATATATCTAGACAGACACTCTTCTAGACTATGAAAAGATTTCGCTTCCCATATGCTTGAATATCTTTTGTTTAAACACCGGAGTAATTGTCCCCTAAAAACCAGATAAGGTCATTACCTACTGTGTGACATAGGAACTCCTTTATGGGATGATTTTGTTCTTCTGTGAGCACTCTGCTTGTTAAATAAACAATTTTGTTTTTTCACTTTTTCAAAGGAAAATCCTTTTGAACCTGTGAAAACTCGTGGGGGATGGGTCGCTAAAACTCTTCAGAAAAGACAGCCTTTCAAGATGTTTCCTCCTAAATTTGTCTCAAACCGAGACAAGTTTCTGCATTTCTACCTTGATGTATTCCCCTTTTGTTGTAGAACCTGGAAACATCACAGGGCCCTGTGTCATTATGCCCATTTCCCAGAATCCTTGTATTTCAGAGACGGACACCTTGTGTCCAAGTCCCACAGGTACCTGCAGTGTCTGCACACCTGCTCACGCCCTCTCGTAGCTGCGGCACACTGGGATGCGCGCTCGCCTTCCACGTGGACTTCCACCTTCAGCGAAGGAAGGGTGGTTCTGGGGTGGGATCGGGTTTGCTTAGCAGCATTAAGAGCACACAGCCCGAGAGATCCTACATGGCTGCCCTCAGCTGTGATAAGGAACAGTACTGAGTATGTATTTGTCCAGTGCTTCTTTGCATCACTGGTTTTTGTTACAGTATAAATAAAAAAATTTTTTAAAAGGAATTTCAGTTCAAGTTTTTTAATGTTGACGGGGGGAAAAAATGGTACATTTTCAAACGTAACAAATTACTAAAATGCCAAATAGGCTATTAAAAATTTTCTTGTCAGGAAAACTGAAAAAAATTTTGAAAACATAAAAAACTTACCTAATATAAGCAATCTCTTACCTAGAGGATTTTCTATGTCCCTTGATCAAAACCTGTGACATTCACTTTTCATATTAGGCTTCCTTTTTTCATTTAAAAATGTGTATGAAATACGTGCTAGGAAGCTGAAAATTGTTCCTTCAACAGTTCCACTTCAGAGACAGAGTCTGACTACTGCATTCCACTTGAGTTAGTATTTGAATAAAAGAATTGTTGCTTTAAAATGTCTTCTCCATCATTCTCTCAGAACAACAATAGTTTAACTCATACATATGGCCAGGAGCTATAAATCTTGTTTGGCAGAAGGCGGGGGCAGGGTCATACTACTTCCAGGTCCTCAAACAGTTGTACTGACAACATCAGCTTTCAATCAGTTGCTTTCTTTAAAGAAGCCTTCACAACAACTGAGAGAAATTATGGAAACATTTGTAATAACATACTGAACTCAAATTATAGATTAATCATAAATTCGCACCAGTATGTTAAGGAAAAGCTTCTAGGCAGAACAGTGTCAATATTCCCTGAAGCTGAATAAAAATGCTCATTATTTCCTTTAAATTAAGCCATGTCTTCTGTACTTCTCACTTACTAAACCACAGAAACAAAACTGAGAAAGACAGGACTAGATCACAGAACAAATTAAAGAGCAAACAAAACCACAAAGGCAAATTCCAGACAGATCACAACTATAAATACACATGTGCACATAAATGTCAAGGCACAGGAGCCAAATCCCTCCCCAGAAAAAGCTTTCACAATTAAGTATCAATATTTGCAAACCCACATTAATGAATGGAAAAAATTTATACTCATCTACAATTGTTTGAAGAAAGCACACCCATGTACAATAAAAAAAATTCCTGTAACATCATCCATTGCTAACCCTGGAAAAAAAAAAAAATTACAGCTCTTCTCCCCACCATCTTTAACTGGGTGTAGTTGTTGCCTGAGCTATGTTTGTACTTTATATACACTTTATACTGTGAATAAGACCTGGTACATGCAAGCCCCATTCATGAATTCTATTATTAAATAGAGTTTCACCACCGAACTATTCAGTAGCTAGTATAATACACAGAAATAAATTTTGGAGTTTACAACAGAAGCAACAATTAGCTTATTTTTAAAAGAATATATCTAACAGAAAATGCAAAGTGGAACCTGCAGAGCATAACAGTTCTTTCTAATTGATGGCCCTAAAAAAAAAGCTTCATTTAGTCATGCACTTCATACCCCTGTAAGAATCAAACTCACCGAATTTTTACTTGAGTTCTCTGTGGAAACTCCTACTGTTACAGAAGTAAGAAGTTAACTGTACATAAGGATTCTGGGGCTGATTTTACATTGAAATGAATAGTCATAAAAGCAAAGTGAAATGCCAAATAACTTACAATTAAATTCACTATATTTAAGTTACACCACTCCTAGCATAAACAAAAATGTTTTCTATTTTTCATTGGCAATATGTCTTTAGGATCTATAATATTACTGGAACATATATGGAATTCTGCCAACAGGTCAATGGATATATTTTTAAGGTCTTTTGTGGAAAAGCTTACTTTAAATATACATTCCAGAATTCACATGAATTAGCGCTAGTGTAAAATCTCAAACCAGAGATACACTGTTACCACTTTTGAATCCCAAAAATGTATTTTAAGCATGTGATTCACACAGTCTTCAATTTTATTTGGAAAAGACTACATGACAAGATGTTAGCAAATTTTTTTTTTTACTAGTTTTAATTTTCTTGTAACTTTTTGTAACAACAGATCAAAAGGTAAAAATGAAATGTACAACTGAAAAAATTCATCATACTTTAAATCTTACTATAGTTTATTATACGCTAAGTTATGGGTTGGGTTCTTCTCTTCAGGAAATTATTATTTCCATTACACACTGATGAGAACATAGCAAATTTACATCTCATTCCTGAGTCCTGTCTACTAAGTCACAATCTCTACTATAACTGAAAAACAAAAATATTCTTGGAATAATCTTCCACATTTTGGCTTTTCACCACTAAGAGGGAATGAACAACTATTTGAAAGTAGGCAGAGCTCTTGGGATTCAGCAGTGATGAACTGATTGATGAAAACACAACTAACTCCCTCTTGGGAGTGCAATTAACTACTTTAGCCAAGTACAGGACTGCACTTAGAAACTCAAAAGGAAACATCCTAACTATGACCACACAAAGCAAGACAAAGTATTTCCATCTACAGGTTAAGACCTCCCTCTTCTAAAAGAATACAAATTCCACGGGCTTTTCAATTCTTTACTTAGATTCAGCGTCCATTTCAATTCCTACCCACATATTTCTATAAAAGGATTCTTACTCAGTTTGAGTGGTCGATCAGAAAAAAATGCCAATCATGCAAAACATTTAACAGGTTCTCTCACATAACTGACTACGCCTGTTTAACACACTACTATGAACTTCAAGTAGTTAAGAATGTTGTCACACATACTTTTGTAAATATCTGTATGGAAAAGTGCAGTGTCTTGGTAAGGAGAAATATCTCATTATTACCAAAAAACCCCCCGCATTCACAACGAAGCTGAAGTTTCTTTCCTCCAAAAAAATGTTTGATTTTAACAAATTCTGCACAATTCACTACTTAAGTTATCAGTCTGGGGCAACGAAAAAGCAGAAAAATACTGTAGCCAAACTTCTTTCCTTCAGTTTTACATACAAAAAGCCCGGATTTTTGTTGTAACTACCTGCTGCTCTGATGGTTATCACTCAGGAATTTACCCAAGCCTCAAGGAATTCTGTCCTGAAATAGCCCAAATGCAAATGAAGAGTTAGACTTAATCACATATTTATCATACTGTACTAGTCAGGTTTCTGACTCACATGTCACCAGCCTTCTCATGTTGGTTATATAACAAGTAAAAATATTTAATATGATCAACAGCTTAATGCTTTGTGTATGTTCTGTTTCCCCCCAAGACTAGCTGCTTTTGATTGTACAAAGTCTTTCAGCCCTTCAGCTAATTGTTTTAAGCAAACATACTGCTACAATCCAAGTCTTTCAGATTCTCAAGTGCCAAGACACTCAGACCCTGAATGTTATCAATACCATCACAAAGGACTAATTTACTGGATGTACATGTACTTGATACATAGCCAAGGGCTTCCATGTTACGCGGTTTTCTCAGCATGAAGACTACACCACTTAATAAAATACATGTTGTTTATAGAAGGTTAAAAAAGTACTGATTAATTCTGATCAGTGTCAAAAAGAATACAAGATTGCTCAGTAGCCAGAAAAAAAAAAAAAACACAAATTGAGTATTAGGAGACATTAGGACACAAAAACCCCGGAAAACATTACTCATGTAAACACTAGAGTACCAATAGTACATCTACACTCTAACACTCAGCTATTCTGCCTGCTTCAGCTCCCCCAAGCCATGTGCATTATTTAACATAAAAAATGTTCAGAGAACCATAACAGATAATAAAAAATACAAGTATTTCCGTATAAGAAATAACTGAGGATGATTGAATTTTTCAGTCTCCAAAAAACACAGAAGTCACAAAGGTCTGCAAGGTCAACAAATGATGGAAAAAGGAGGAAATTAATCGTTTATGGTCTATGCCCATTGTCAGAGCCAAAGTGTAATCAGAAGAAGCCAGTTTAAATAATAAAATGAAGAAGTTCTACATGTGATAGAATTCCCTGCCAAAGGACACTGGAGACTTAATAACGGTGTCAGTGGGACACTGAAAGAATAGTATGTAAGAGATGCACTGCAAGTTTCTTAACAAAGAAACCAGAGCAGGAATGTCAGACAATTAAGAAAATACTGCAAAAAGATGTAGACCTCTACTTGTTTGTCCTGCAGATGCATTAATTACACAAATCTTGGAAAATAAACAATGACTATTAAGTGTATCTGTATTGTTTTCCACCTAAGTGAAACAGAGGTCATGTTTACAATAAACACACTTTTAAAAAACATACATTTAGTTACACTTCTGAAGATATTTTTAGTATTCCTGTTTTCAGTAAATGTGAGGCTTAATTTGACATTCAGAGTCAACAGATTCAGCCCCACTCCTGCAGCACAAAAGGGATAGAAATATCTCTAAAAATATAAGGACAGAATGGGCAGCTCATTCTGCAGTCCAGCATTCCCCACCCCACAGCCCCGGGCCAGCTGGCACAAACCAAAGTAACATTTGCTCTGGGCTGGCTGAGACTGGACACAAGGCCAGGCAGCTCAGACCCCAGCACTGTGACTGGCTCCCTACCAGATCTTCCACCAATGAATCCTGGTGTAGGAGAACCTCTGTGACCTAATACTAGTGCTATGTACTCATTAACGGGGAAAGGACAATGGAAAACTCTGCACAAGTTTCCACAATAAGCCCTGATGACTTTCCTTCAAGGAACTGGAATTGAAGAAGGTGTTTTAAGGGCATTTATTTCAACACCCTACATAAAGTCAGTTATCACAATTCTGACCCCCCAGGAAACATTAGGATGGGCGGTATGTTTTATTTACTATCTACTTCAATGGCTGTAGTATAGTACAGATCCTCTTTTAGCCTTTCATCTGTAGAAAAAGGAAAGTATTTACCACCCATAACTATTTACTACTGTTTACCTTAAGCACAATACCAATTCCTTCACCCATAACAAAGTAACCCAATGGGGTTTTTTCCACCAAACAATGGAAGTAATAACCTGCTGTCTCAGCAAAGATACAGCAATACAGAATCAGGGCACCTGTAGAATAAAGATATTCCTCACAGATTAGCTCGTGTAAGAAAGTCTCTGTGATGCTGGCACAGACACAACTCAGATGTGACCTGATCTGAACCTGAAGCCTGTCTTTCCAATGGTTGTCAGCCTATCACTAGGTATTTGGATTTGTTTTATTAAAAAAAAAACAAAACACTGCTCCAACACACTGCCAGTTTGGAACATTCTTTAGTGGAACATAACACGTCCTTGAAATGTTTTCCTAACGATGAAGATACTCTACAGGTTTACACAGAAGGCTGACAAACTCATCTAGGATTTTATCACTACCTCAGTCATGTTCCATAACTAAGGAACACACAGAAGTCGTGTCTGCAAGTTATTTTTTCTTCTTCCAAAAGCATTAGATATTTTCTGACATAATTAAAAAGCGATCAATGAGAAACAACTGAATAAACATGACAGCGATCATCGTTACAGGTCACACACGAGAGGGAGGGTGAAGGACAGGTGAAAGATGCTTGCACAATCCCCATGCAAACTTTGCTTGTGTTTTCTTGACTTTTTTCCCCTTTAATAATGACAGAAGTTACTAGTTTCCAGTAGAAAATGAACTATTTTTTCAGCCTTGATGAAGAAATGAACTGCAAACACATAAATCCAGTTGAAAAGTGACTCAGCTACACGGTATTGTTTTAATTGCTATTACACTCATGCAAGATCAAGGTTAATGCACTACCAAATAAGGAACTGCCCACATTTTTGCTGTGGACATGTGATCCCACTGTTCTTACATAAGCAAAAGGAGGTGGTCACACGAGATGCTTTTTCCAGAGCGTGCTCGTCAAAATCCCACCCAGCAGCTCTGATTCATGCAGCCAGTTTTACATGCAGGGCTGAAAACACACACACTGAACTGTGCTACAAAGACAGGAATTTAAAAAGGAGGTGTCAGCACAATGCTGTTCAACACGAAAGGAGAACAGATGTCAGAAAGAATGTACTTCACCTACAGGAGACAGAAAGACAAGCAGCCCTAGCTATATTTACTACAATCTGCTGTAATAGAAGTCAAAATAGTTGCTCACTAGTCTTTGCAATGTTTCAACCACATCCCATAGCTAAATTATGTTTCATAGGTGGTTTCTCCCTTCTTCATCAGCCTAGAAAAGTTTCAAGATAAAAAGCAGGAGTTCAATAGATCTACTTTGCAGTTAATATCTTAAATTACTTTATTCCTCTAGATTAAATAGTGCATAGCTAGCTATGAGGTAAAGAAGGTACAATATGGAAAGATGAACAATTTAGCAGAAAAATATCTAGGTGTTCTTAAGTGATAGCAAATTTCAGTATCTAGTCTACTAAGAAACTATCAGAATTCTACAGCTCCATGAAAATAAAGTAAAAGTGACACGTTTTCTTCTTACCTTTCCCCTGTCCCTGCTAAAAAAATTCAGTACAAAAACCAGTGATGAATCAGAGTACAGCTACAAATAAATAGTCATGGAAATTATAAAGTTTCATGAAAATAATACACAGAACCAGTTCACTCACAGGGCACAATCCCCACACATGACAACCTGTAAGAAGGAAGTAAAGGATCTCCTTTCTATATTCTCTGCAGAAAATATCAATCCATACTGAACACATTTAGAGGTACATTTCTTATTTGTTTCTTTAAGCTCAACTTACAAAATCTCCTGTTCTGCACTTTACATCAAGTCAAATGATAACACCTACTGATGTTTAGAGTGTTATTTAAGATTAAGCCTGTAACATTCATACCTTTCTAAGCCTATGTAGAATTGCTATTGATTTATTAAAGAAAAATATCCTGATACATTCACAAACTTCACTGCAAACATTTTTCACAAAATATGCATGTGTCCCTTACAACAAAGTTCAAGAGGATTTTCAGGTTAGATTGCTTGTTACAATCATGGTTTTACAGACTGAAGGAATTAGACATTTAAAGCTTCTAAACCACCTCTTCCACTTTTCTTACCTCAGACTCAGAAAATATTCACCTTTTTATGTTTGGGGTTTTTTTTTAAATTTATGCTATGATACATGCACAATTTGTTTAAAAATAAGATGCTCTGACTCACAAATTAAGAAATACAATTGTTAGTTTAATTAAACAGTATCAGAAAGAATACTACTAGAGATAAGGCCTGGGTAATAGGGAAATACACAAATCCCTTCAGAGCAATCAAGCTTTTCCTACTTCAAGAAGACAATTCTGAATATTAATTATGCCTTAAATAAAGTATTTACCCACTAATTAACAGGACTTGAATGCACTTTCTTCAGTGCACTGCTGACAGAGGGATATATTAAGACACTTCCATCCTCTACAGCTACTGCTGCATTTATCACTTCTCCTTTCACAGCCTCTCAGTCCCCATCTCAACCTTTCTTAATCCTCATTCATATGCAACTTCCACGCCTAGCTCCACGCCCAACTTATTTCAAGCAAGGCCTTTCACACTTCTCCCCCATCAGGGAAGAATTTTGCAGATGCTAACAGCAAATTCTCTGTGCTCTCAAAGCTTTTCTTCCCATGACATCACCACAAAAAAACCCAATCCCCTCGAACAAGTCAGTGGCTGAGCACTGATGACAGAATCATGCTGACTAATATTATCCAGCTGCCTTTTGCACCACATTCCTTCAACAGAGTGATGCACAGTCTCTTTGCACACTGCAGCTGTATCTAAGGAAGAAGTGAGTGTTCTCTGACTTATCCTCCTATATCTGACATAACCAATGCAGCAGTGGCTTAATGCTATTTGATAGCCTCCTGTAAGGTAATCAAAATTTTAAATCAAATACATATCAAACAAGGTTCACAAGAGTAAAACATGCAAGGGAAGAGCTCTAAAGATTCTACATTTACACAGATTCTCTATAATGTTTTAATACACTAAAACTTTTTTCTAGGAAAGGCAGCATAACTAAATGCAAGCCAAAACTACCAGATATGACTTTTGTGTTTTTCAAATTCACTATGTAAAAGTTACCCCAATACTATCCAAACTGAGATCTGAAAACTGTCATTACTACTTCAGCACATATAGTAAATATGAAAACTCATGACAGATCAACAGTTGTTTGGATAGAGTATATGCTCAATCTTCTCTCAGCAGTTATTTAAGAGTTTTCTACTGATAATGTTGCAGATCTGGACACACTTTGCCAGTGCACGAGTAGCAGCTGACAGGATCTGAATCAATTGATCTACATCTCCCAAAGTGACAAAATAATCACGCAACAATTGCAGATTTCAGCACAGCAGCAACGAGTTGCAGAAAGCATGGCAGGCAAATGTACAGCTATCACAGTGGTTATCCTTCTCTCATAAAGAACACAAGCACTTCTCCTATACAGGCGTTCAGTGTACTGAGGCAAAACTAAACAAAACATGCTACCCAGAGGGTTGCAGAGGCAACTCCATAAGAAATGTAATTCTTTACTTATTGACCTTGTAAGAGGTCTCTTTACATGTACCAGAGAACCACTTCTTTCAGGACAGCCTTACCTTTTGGTCTGGTCACCACAGAGCAAAGTTGAAGTGAATTGTACAAGAGAAAAAAACCCCAATCAACCCAGCAGAACTCAATGCATGCATGCACTGAAGTAGCTTTGGTTATGCAGAGGGTTTGTGTCATTTCTACACTTTTACACTGATGCTTTTGCAATACCTGAACTAATATACAAATACCCTGAGGACCTTTTGATAAAAGTAAGGATTCTTTCACACACAGTATTTGATTATTTTTTTCCTCAGAACATCCATTACTTAATTCTCTGACAACTCACAGAAATAAAAGGTTTTCTGTCTTGTCACATATTTACACTAGCTGTTTCTCAGTAAATACATCTAGTAGAATATTTTAGTCTGAGTATTACTGCAAAAAAAACCAAAAACATTATGGCCTGAAAACCAAGGGACATGTCATAATCTAGTAAGTTCAGTTAAGGGAGACATCTTCCTCCAATCTCTAAAAGAAACAAAGAAGAGACCTTTTAAAAATCCATACTCTTCTAGTTTTTATATTGCCAACTATATATTTTTCAAGATTCTGAAAGGTAAGAGGTACATTTCTCTACTATTCATCCTTCTTTAGTAAGAATAGTTACTGTATAAAGTGAATCTTATTTTACACAACAAAACCAAAGTTCTCATGCTCTAGCAGCCCAGTGCAAACAACTACTTGCACTGCACATCAAGCACATTTAATTTCCTAGAAGGCAGACTTGACTGAGAAAACAGGCAGTGCAGGTAATTTCCTGCAAGTGAAAAAGCAGGACATCCTGGGGTACACCGCCTGTGACATGCCAGCAACATACTCGAACGAATACTGCAGTTAGCACTGTTAAAGAGTCAGACCCCACTCCATTAACAGATAAAACAGAAAAGAAAATTATCCCTATGGGGTTAATTCTAACAGAAATATCACTTAATAAAGGGAAATGAAGATAGAGTGCTTAAGAAATGTGGTTTTCTAGTAGATAGGTTTTAAGTGCCATCATGGGAAATACAAACAGAGGCAAGTGTTAATAAAAGTCATTAGATCAACTTAGGAACAGTGAAAGTAAAGGCAAAATATTTATATAGTGTACAACACTGTGAGATCCTTCTCCTCTTCAATTTGCTAAATCTAATGTTCTGACCGTAAAGCCTACAGCGACTTCAAGAAGTGCAAGGATTGAGGAATAATAGATATACTAAATATCACTCTAAGCTTTCAAATAAAGCATTACCTCAAAGAGTAGTAAAAAGCTGATAAAAAAACCCCCCTGAAAGTTATCATTCATCTATCATCAGTTGTTTATGAATTCAATTAGAACAATTATACCATACCAGACAAGAGTGTTTTGATTAGCCCAAGGCATCATGACTGCTTAAAAATCATCAGCATTACACGGCTACTGGCTTGTCCCGCAGAACTTAGCAGAGAAACACCAGCACATTTTGTAACTGTAAAACGCAAAGCACACTGATGCTCCCCTTCATCCAGTAAAGGGAGAGCCATAAAACACGTAGCCAGTGGCCAGGAGTGGTTTCCATGTGTCACAACTATTGCTCAACTAAAATTATACAAGTAACTACCTGCTATACTCAGTCAAACTATTAGTAGCGAAGAGAATGAACAAATATTGTTTAGCAACAGCAGCAAAGAGTCAAGTATAAGAATTAAATTTCCACTCTCCAAGCGTAACTTAACTTTCTTCCCATCCCCTCCAGCTAACACAGCTACATTAATAGAAACTATAAGGTAATTCTTATGTACTGGCTTTTTCAGCAAAAGTATCACAGCAGCAAGTTTCACCTGGCTGTAATAATACACTGTAATTTATCTGCCTAGAAGCACGTATGAATTTTTAACTTTGTGGAATATATTATTCTTATAACCCTTCTTAACTACACTACCTCAATAGCGTTATGGGAGTTAAAAATCTAGCATTTTTTTAGCATCTTTTAGTGACCTTACCTGCAGTGGAGAATGCAGGATAATTTGAGCTCAGCAACACTGTGACTTATAGTCTATTAAAATTATCCCAATTACAATCGCCTTAAGGCAGCACTGAAGGACAGAGGAGGGAAAACACTGAGAGGTATTTTCTTATGCGAATCCAAGAGTGCCTGCACATAGCCCCAAAGCAGGTAGAGTCCAAAACAACAGTTTCTCAAGTAAAAGCACTGACAACAAAAAGCACACTCACTTAAGGCTGGAAGAGACTTGCCAGGCCTCAGTTTAAAAACACATATGTTTAAAAAAAAGCATGGCATTTATGTAAACCAGGAGCTCATGAAGAAGGAACAGTTGAATGCATATAAATATTCTCTAAAAACTGTAAAGCATCTCCTCACAATGGTACACCGTCGTGTAGCAATGGAACGCCGTTGTACAGCAGTTCCGCACCAGTATTATCCTGTCTCTACTGCTATGATTCCTAAGTAGATGTTCTACGACCTTATCCTGATGTGAAGCCTTTACAACACCGTCATCCATACTCAGCATGAAAGTTCATCTCCACCAGGTCACAGGACCTTAACAGGGCCCAGATTAAAGCATTACAGACTCCAGTTTTTCATTAAAGCTTGTGCTTGCGCAGCCAAGAAAAAAAATCCCCCAGCTGCAAAAATCGTACATTAGCAATAAACATTTTCAGCTAAGAAATAAACAACCGTGGACAACTGCAGAACGAAGCAAGTGAAGCCCCGTAAAAGGAGAGAGCCGGTCCCGTTTCGCGGGGTGTGGAACGACCCAAAAATCCGTTCGAAACGAGCGGCCGCGCCCGCAGGATCGCAGCGGGCAGAGGGCCGCGAGCAGCGGCGGGACGGGACGGCTGCCGGCCCTGGCCCTCGGCCCAACGGCTCCGCCGCTCCGCCGGCTC
>VZSE01005712.1:1531748-1569796 GCA_013398275.1 Promerops cafer | reverse complement strand
TTCTTGAACAGCTCATAAGAATAGGTGCCTTTTCATGTCTTTGTGGCTTCCATGAAGTTGACTTTCTCTGATGTGAATCAGTATTTTTTGCTTTGATGCATATCATAAAAACTCTATATTGCATTGTAGGTGGTGAAACTATTAAAAGTATAAGCCAACAGTCTGGTGCTAGAATAGAACTTCAGAGAAATCCTCCACCTAATGCGGATCCAAACATGAAGATGTTTACTATCCGTGGAACACCCCAGCAAATAGATTATGCACGACAACTTATAGAAGAAAAGATTGGAGTGAGTGGATAACTGCTTTTTTGTTTACTGCTAGAGCTAAACAGAGCTGAAAGCAAGTCTCCTTTGTGGAGATACCTCTTTCCTTTCACTTGCCAGATTAATTTAATCAGATAATAAATTGAACATAATGGTAATCTGGATTTAAAGTAATATAACAAAATCTTGAAATGGAAAGAGTTGATCTCTTCAACATCATATGGTGTGTTCTTGAAAATGCCAGTTTTGTGTATATGAAAAAATCAATTCGAAGACATCAGGGGCACTAAATTGTGTGTTTTGTTTTTCAGTCTCAGTATGTTTGGGTAAAGTTCTAGTCCAAGTTACACCTTCGGTTTCATTGTGTGTTTGTTTGCATGTGTGTGCGTGTAATCAAGTTTACTGGAGGCTTTTTGTGCCTGATCTTACAAGCAGGTTTAGTTAGTCAGATTTAGATGTATTGATTTATTTTTAAATTGATAGTCTTGTTAGAGTGTGGAGAGTTTAGTGCAACTTGTGGAAAAATCCATGGGTTTTCTGTAAAATCCTTCACTTCCTCAAGAAGGAACTGAAATAAATGCAGTTTTTTAGTTGCTATTACTGTCACAGCTGCCTTTGACTATCTCTAAGCCTAATGAAACTTAAAATAGCCTGTTTTCTGCAGGGAACTGTCTTTAAAACCAGTCAAACCTTTTAGATGTTCTTTGAGTGTTGAGATAACTGCTTTTAAAATGCTGAAAAACGGAGAACCTCAAGGTGTATTTTCATCTCTCTGCTACCCTTGTTACAGGGTCCAGTGAATCCACTGGGTCCACCTGTTCCCCATGGTCCCCATGGTGTTGTTCCTGGCCCTCATGGACCTCCTGGGCCACCAGGTCCTGGTGCTCCCATGGGACCATATAATCCAGCTCCTTACAACCCAGGCCCTCCTGGTCCTGCACCTCAGTAAGTATTGCTTCAGCTGACTTTGTTCTGTGTGAGGTGACCCTGGGACTGCCTTTCACTGTGTGTGTATGACCTGATCTTTTATAGTGGTCCTCCAGCTCCATATGCTCCACAGGGATGGGGAAATGCTTATCCACACTGGCAGCCACCAAACCCACCAGACCCAGGTAAGAAATGCACAGCTGTACTGAGTGTTGGTATATTTCAAGTATATCCATTTTGTCCTTACAAGTATATGCATTGTACAGTTCACTTGTGTTATGCTCCAAAAGCTGAAAAGCTCCTGTTTTTCTGGTTTTTTTCCACTGATTGTCAGTTTACTTATGTTTTGCACTTTCTATGTGTGGCTTGTGAAATGTTGAAATTTAATTGTTACAGTTGGAGTATGTTTTTTTACAAATGTTATTTTTACTGCATCACTATTTATGATACTTTTTACAAGTCTTGGTTCACTGATTTTGTGCAATTAGTTTTCTTAAAATTGATGGTTTTGCCTAAAGTTCTGTAATAAGGATGTCTTTCCTTTCTCTAATAGTAAATGACTTTGTATTTTATTTTAAACAGTCTTTACTAATTTGTCTTTTTGCAGTTAATGCTACGATGTTTCTAGGTTTTGTTCTATTACAATTACTTTGAAGAGTCTGATACAGCAATGTATTTTGTTGAGTCCCTTTTGAGGGCTGAAACCTTGGTGAACTGCAGTTAATACAGTAAAACTAGTTAGGGTTGTGTATTTTGGGCTTTTGCTTATAATAGTTTTGTATTTTCTTCTGAAACCCATCTTTGTAGAATCTGTTTCTTCTATTTCTGTTTATCTTGGTCGAGACTGGGAGTTCTTATTTAATGACCACTTCCAAAGTTGTAGTATCCTGCTTTTCTTTAAGTTTACATCCTTTGGTTGGACTAGAGGATATGGGGAAATGGATCATCAGCCACAGAAGGCATGGTAAGGCTAGATGCTCGAGTCTCTTGTACCTCATTTGTTTGAGGTAGAGTTTCCTCAGACCTTGAGCCAAAAGATCTCAGTTATATTTTGGTTATAAATGACAGATATTTTCTGATAGCCACTGTTCCTGACATAGGTTCTCTTAGTGGAGAAGGAGATTCCATGTATGTATCACGTGATGTCTTTGCAAAGAGCCATTGCTGGTTTTAGTTCCCAGACTTCTGCACAAGGTAGCTCTGCATGTATTCAGTTCAGTATTTAAAATGCCTGCTGACATCATTTAGAAGTAGAATGGTTCAAAGTGACTTAGTCTCAGCACAGCAAAAGTATTTAATGCAAAACCACTGCTAAAATGTTAACAGCCTTTTTCACACCACCTTTCTTATTTTTATGAAGTTATTTATCTACATAAAGGCTAAGTGTAAGAAACTACATAAAGTGTAAGAAAAAATGTCAAATACTCCCTTGATGTCATCTTGATGATTCTGTAACTAGGTTTTTTTGATAAATACTTCTCTTAAAAATCTAATGAAGTTCTCATATGTGCAGTTGAAGTTGGTGTTTCTTTTGACTAGTATTTCTTTGGATGAATTTTCTACAGTTTTCCCTTAGTTACTCGTTCCAGTGTAACAAATGGGTTATTTTAGTACTTTTTTCAGAGGTGCTTTCTTCAGAGCCGTGCTTGCCCTTATCACGTGAATGTGGAGCTAGTTACTACAGTCACATTTCTTTGGAAATGTAATGAATTCAGCTCTGTGTTCTTCTGCTCTATAGAAGTAGCTAAGGAGAAGGGGGGGGAATTGAGCAATGACTTATTTGATATTTGCAGGTAACCTTAGAATATAGGACGTGTTAGTTTAAATCCACTATTGTTGATGGAAGCAGTGTAATTTAAAACAGGAAGTAGTGTGTTAACATTTTTTTTCTGTGTGCATTTAAAGTGGTTACATCTGACTTTTGTCACAGGATTTCATTTAGCATTAATTTGTTCTCTGTTTCTTCTTGAATGCCTTTTTCAGGGGTTTTCTTCATCTTCCATTTTTCACTGCCTTACCTGTTTCATGTTTAGGGAGGATTGTATTTCTGTTCCCATGTTTAGTTACTCTATCGGTTGTGACTATGTCCTTTTGTGAAATTCTCTCCTCACTTGACTGCATTTCTTTGCAGATACTTTTATTCTTTAAGACTGCAAATACTGTTTGCAAATATATGCTGGTTGTGTAAAACATATTATGTTCTCTAACAGTAGATTTTCAGGTATTGTGGATTGCCAGTCTTGTAATGTAATCAATTTGTGATTCAGCAAGAGTAAGCCATTCCTAAAGGCTAAGTGTGAGAAACAGAGAAATGAGACCCTAGGAAGCAGCATCACTGACCTACCTAGATGTAGATAAAAATAAGGAACCATGGAGATAGATGCAGAAGATGCAGCTGTTTCTATTACTTTTTATACTAAAAAGCTGTAAGTAAACAGTGACACTTAATAGCCATGTGTGGGGATTCAGGTTCTTAAAATGCTGTGTGTTTCTCTATTTTACTGTTACCTTAAGGTTTAACTGACAAGCATTGCAAATACCCAGTAAGTCTTGTATTCTTCTGTTTCAGAAATATGTATTTGGCATGCCTTCTCCACCGGTGCCAGTGCCATTAGCGTGAGGTTCTAACAAAAGTAAAACCACTGAAATCGTTTGGTGCTAGAATGATTCATTGCTGCTACCATTTATTAACATGACTGCTTAAATAAACTTGAAAAATCTGTTTCTATTTATCACATGTAAGATTAATAAGTGGCATTGTAGTAGTAAAGGTTCTAAAATTATTTTATCTCACCAGCTCTATGAAAGTACAGTACATTGGTCTGAAACCTGATCAAAAGTTTATTATAGAAAGAAAAAATACTTGAAGGATGTACAGGGATATTGTGTTTAGATGAATTTCTCCTTGGAGGAAAATGAGAATGCCTAGGACTGGATTAATTGAGGACAGCATTCTGTTCATAGCAGTGCTATTATAAATGCTTATGTTCTGTTTTCATAGGTAAGCCAGGAACAGATCCCAATTCAGCAGCGTGGGCAGCTTATTATGCTCACTATTATCAGCAGCAAGCACAGCCACCACCTGCAGCCCCTCCTGGTGGACCAGCTACAACCCAGACTAATGGACAAGGTAGATATTGAGTGAAATGAACACATTTCTCATTGCTGCAGGTGTAAATACCCCGTTATTTTTTATTGTTGTCCTCCTATGTCAGGTAAACTTGTTTTAAGTAGCTGGTTTTTTGGAAAACTATTGCTGATGGCCTTCAGTATTGCTTTCCTTAATTTCAGCAGTAACAAGGGCAATGTATTTATCTTGGCATATACTCCAAAGAGAAGTTTGCTGCCATGTGGGCTGACTTAATGACTACATGGAGCAGTCATAAATAAAAATGTAATGAGCTAAGCTGTTGATTGTCATTTGCTTAAATGGTTGCATCACTTCCAGTGGCTTCAGGACAATTACAGTTGTGGTATTTAGTTGTATTATTTTGATTTTTCTGCCTAGCTGAGGCTTACCACTTGTATTTTGGTGTTTTGTATTGCTAGTGGTATGCACTTCCTGAAACTTGAAAACGTCTTCTTTACTAGTAGTTTCTAATTGTAGTAGCTTGTACGACAGAGGTTTATACTGTCAGATTTGAGTCATGTCATGTGGGACTGTTACTGAAAATTTCACTTGATTGTTTGGATTATGTGTGAAACAAACCCCAGTAATTTTAGTTTAACTATTTTTAATGTAATTCAGGAGATCAACCAAATCCAGCACCAGCAGGGCAGGTGGACTATACCAAGGCCTGGGAGGAGTACTACAAAAAAATGGGTAAGTGTGGAGATGTTTTTCTGTTGTTTTTTCTGTTCCACATTCATAGCGGAATGTTTTAGGAGACTTGTGTATTTTGCTGGATGAGGTGGGGATTTTTTACCCCAAAAAAATTGAAATGCACAGTCATGTGTCTTCTGAGCCAAATACTGCTGAGAAACAGACTTAAATTTTGTGTTGTTTTTAGGCATTTATGGTGCTCAGGCTAGTAACCAGCTTTACAAAAATACTTCAAACTTAATGAGATGTCTTTGATCATTGGGAAACAACATCTTTTAAATGTTTCAATTTGAGTATTTTAAAGTACATTTCCTAAGTTTTGAAGTTCAACTTTGATGTACTTTATGAAGCTGTTGTTTTTCTTGTTTGGTAGCTATTTCCCAATTCTCTTCAGATTACATATAATTTTTTTCTTGTACTTTGCTATGTATGTTGCAGGTTACTAAAGCATCATACTTAGCTTTTGTTTATACTGTGCCCTTTTTTAAATAGCATTTGCTTTGCGGTGCTCTAGAGCTGTGTTTAAGGGTTATATGTTGTTTGTAGATTTTTTTATAAAAATGAACGTGCTGGTTAACTTGATTATTTCATTGTTTTGTGTATAAGGAAAGAGTATGTGGTTTTTATGCACTGACAGAAGGTGTCATTACCTTCTAAGTCATGGTCATGTTCTGTCCATGGTGTCCTGCCGTGGGTGCCGTAGGTGACGGAGGGCTGGATACTGAGCACCGGTGGGCTTAGGAATGCCAGTGCTTTCCCAGGGGTCTCTACTAGACATACAGCAGCATCTGGTTTGGGATTATCTTTGTTGGCATGGCAGGGTTTGGTGGCTGTTCTGCTGTCTTCCAACTGCACTCAGTTTTCTCATGGAATATTAAAAACATTCAGATTTAAGATTAATAACATGCTTAATTCCTCTTACCAACCTTCCACTGTATTGATAATGATTTGACAAGACATAACTACATTTATTCTTTATTTTGGCACAGTATAAGTGATGAATTCTACAGAAAATATATAATGAGTATTCAGTTCAACAGCTGTGTATCAGACTAAGAAAATTACAACTCGCAAACATGTGATCTCTTAAGTTGATAGGCCTTCCCATTTTTCTTCTTCCTGGTTCATTCAGGTATTTCTTTTCAGTTTACTGTTTCTGTTAGTTAGGCTCATATTCTGAAATACAAACTTGTGGGTGGCTTTCAGTTTTTGTAAAATAATGTAATTTGTTGGCAGGCGCTCTGCCATCTTTTTAATTTGCTGTCTTGGAAAGCAAAGTCTAGGTTGCACTAGTCTTGCACTTGCACAGATTAAATAATTGCTAGTTATAAGGTGTTGGGATAGAGTTTATAGTAGCAATTCCAAAGAGGAGTGTGAGTCAAAAAATACATTTAGAGATAAAAATAGTTGCTCTTAAAATGCAAAAGGTAAAAAATGCCAAGACAGTGATATAAGAGGGAAAACACAAGGGCAGTTCTCATCTTAATTCCTTTTCTAGTTCAGATTGAGTTCTTTGCCTGAAGGAGAGCTCCTGGTGGCTGGACCTATATAACTTGACCGTAAATCATGAGAACTTTTTGCTGCAGAATCTTGATGTGGTAGATACCATTTCTCTTTAAAGTAACTTAGAAAAGAGGAATTCAGCTGGAGTTGATGTAATGCTAAATGGTGCTGGTTTTCGCCACCTCATTAACAATGTTAAGAAGTAGTAGAAGACCTGATGGACAGGAAGGCTGTGCAATAGCAAATTCTTGTGGTCTCCAGGCCTTCTAGTACCATTTGTGCTTCCTATAGTGGTGTAATCTTCCCCATTAACTTGTGCCAAAGGATGGGAATTACAAGTCACTAGCTCTTTGACAACTCAGATTTTTCACAACACAAATGATTTCGCCATTGTTAGGGAGAGCTGAAGCTCAGGCTTGTTGAGCCTAGTCAGTTCTATTCTTGCTGCTGAAAAAGCTATTTGATAATTCTTGTGGGAAGCTGAAGTTGCCTGTGATATTGCAGTCGGTGTTTTGGATTTTCTCATACTTAGTTAAGTATGAGTGATCCAAAATGCTAAAACACTCTGGAATAAGCCCGTCCAAACAATAATAGTGTTTTCCAAGTGGCTTCCTACTGGTGTGATGTGACTCTGCTGATCACAGGGAACACTTCACTGTATTTTTCACTGAACAGTGACTTGAATATTGACCAGTTTTCTGACTCAGAAATACAGTGGCAAAGTCCATCTCCTTTTTCAGACCCTTGTTTTCAGGGGCTACTGCTTTGACTAGCAAATACTTCAGAAAGTCTCTCATGGATAACAGTTCTCTCTAAATATGAAGTCATGATCATTAGTAAATGATCTATATGTCACTATTGGAATTTGTAAAATTTGTCACTTAAAGTCATTCCCATATATTGTGGGTTTGACATACAGTTAAAGGATCCCATAATAAAATACAAGTGTTTTTAAAAGATTCCTCAGCATTGTAGTGGGAAAGAAGAAACAAAACAGTTTGCTCCTACTAGAACCACCCTTGATAATGTTGGACCGTAAAATCTGCTGGTTCTCAGCCCTCCTTAAAGGGGATGTGTTCTGTGTTTCTCATATTTCCTTTGTATGGAGTTGATCAGGGTTATCCGTAAGTGTCCCTGTTTAATTTGGATATTAACAAGCAGATGCTGCTTAGTGCAGCTTCTGCACTGAAGGGAAACTTTGACTAAACTGCTGAATTCCATGTGTTGTTCAGAACTACTCACAGTACTTAGTAGGGAAATGGTGCACCTAAAATACCCATCAGGACAGAAGTCCAGTTTGACATCTTTGAGTTGATGTTAAATTTCCTTCTATTTTATTTATTATTTGAACTTCAGTGGTACCTTGACATAGTTGGCTGAATGTCCAAAGATTCTTGGGCCATAATGCACAAAAAATCCCTTATCTTTGACATTGAGTTGTGCTGACAGTAATTTATAAGTAGAGTTATTGTCTCAAAGTAATGGTTAACTTGGGAAGAGTGTACCTTGGGATAATTTGTAACCATATTAAAGGTATTAAAGGTAATTATTTCAACAGAAACCAAGTTTTTGTTGAAATAATTGATCAGAAGTGTAAATTGTAAGTTGTGGTACATTACAAGTTGTAAAAGGTGATGTAATAGGTGTTAAAAGTTGTAAAAGGTGTAGGAGCTCTAAAGTTTTGAAGAAATTTAAGTTTTTCTAGAAATTCCATTACTGTATAAGCCAAGATAAAAGATGGATAGACTTTCAGACCTTACCTACACTGTAAGTGGAAAAATGAAGTTGTAAAGAGAGTTGGAAAATGGAAGGTTGTATTTTGATGGTTTTCAGGATAGTACTTTGCCAAATACTCACACTCTCTGTTCACATTTCATGTTTTTGAGAGGATTAGAAAATTACACATGTGTAGGAGTAGTGTGAATAGCTAGGATTCTTCATGTGAATTTTCTTTGTTAAAGTATTTTTTAAAAAACCAACCAAAGAAAGGCAGCCTTCTGCCTGATACTCTAGGAAACACCTCATTGTAATTTTTGATACTCCTGTTCCTCAGAAAGTTGCTCAGTGGTTTTGTATTCAAATAAAAGGTGAGGTGGTTTCAGGTAGGATTGAAAACTTTCAGCCCTCATCTTGTGGAAGCTGCCCCTTTCTGTTCATAACAGAATAGACAGTTGGGTGCACGTGGAATTGTACAGGGTGCAGGCTTGCCTTTTGCTTGGGTTTATGTCCTGTAGGGTGATGTGATGTGGTGGTTCATTTTTGTTGGGTTTGGGGGTTTTTTTCCTGGTATCTTAGGAAAAACTTGCAGAGGTAGTGGTTTTTTGGTAGTATCCCAATTCTGACTGTAGATTTTTTCATTTGAAAAATAGCCCGTTAAGAATGTAAATCAAAAGTGTCATAGCACAGTAATAAGAGTTCTGGTTTGGACGTTGAGGAAACTTCAAATGAGGCACTACGTATAAAACCCTTCTGTCTGGGTGCCTGCTAGTGTGTGGGGACAGATGTTTAGGTAGGGCAGAGAGAGTATTGCTTTGCTTATAGTCTTGTCCATTTTGTAGTGATAACTGCAAAAACACCTCTCAGAAATTGTAAAGATTGGTGGGACTAAGAGGGGTTTATTTAGTGTTTCTGGAGTTGGGGGGAAAAGGAAGTAAAGATGTCTGACTGATCTCCTGTGGAACAACAGCACTACTGAAAGGTTGGCTGTAGTTTTCTTTGATTGTTTTGCTTAGTTTTTTAATGTGCTGAAGAGTCCCTGTCTATCAGTCTGTCACTGCTTGGGATTTTAGTCTGTCAGTTGATACTATTGAAAGGAGCAGTAATTCTGAGCTGTCTGGGAGTGTGTATTTGTACATGCTCTTGTTTCTAGAGGATTGGGACTTCCACAAAGTGTGGAAGCAAGTTGCAGGACTGTATTCTGTGGTGGAGTAAATGTTTACAAAGATTATTACGCTTCTTGAAAAATGTATCCTGCAATAACCTTGTAATTGAATGAAGGATGCCAGAACTGGGGAAGTGTATGAATTGGCATCTGCTGAGCTAATGAATGCAGTCTGTAAAATAAGATAAAATTACTTTAGGTAGATTACAAAAAGTTTTGCCTCTTGGTGTGTATTTAAATGCTACTGTTGTTTAGGTCAGCAGGCTTTAAACATGATTCACGATTACGAATCAAGAGACAGAAAAAACTGTCCTTACAGTTCCTCAATTTTCATTTACATGGGAATCATTACATTAAAGTAATAGGATGAGTGTTTCAACTGAAAAAATCAGCCACAAGTTTGTTCAGAAGCCTTGGAGGAATATTGCTAGGTCATGTTTGTTAGGCGCCGAGATCTTGAAATTTTCTCATTTCTTTTGCAACAACAAAGCTGTATAATTCTAATTACTTGCAGGTCAAGCTGTTCCTGCTCCTGCTGGGGCTCCTCCGGGCGGTCAGCCAGATTACAGCGCAGCGTGGGCTGAGTACTACAGGCAGCAGGCAGCGTACTACGCTCAGACAAGCCCACAGGGAATGCCACAGCATCCTCCAGCACCACAGGTACAGTCTTAAAGTGGTTTTTGGCTGGCTTCCGTCTCAGTGGTTGTAGATATTTTTTTGCATGTCTCCTGCTTTGTTCCTTTGGGGTATGCATCTTTTTTCCTAGCAAAATAGCTATCAGAGTAATTAGTAGATGACTTTGTTTACCTGATAACTTGAGTTCTGTATGTATCCATATGTTTGGTGATTGTTTTTTTTTTTTTTAAAGAAGAAAAACTTTCTCCTCCTAGGGTTTTGAAAACCATGCAAGAAGCCACCACCATTTACATTAACCAATTTTTCTTTCTTAAAGGCTTCACTCCTGAGTTAGCTCGATTTAAAGGATTTTCTTTAACTTTTTGTGTATCTCTTATGTATCTCTTCTGCACAGGGCCAATAATAAGAAGTGGACAATACAGTATTTGCTTCATTGTGTGGGGGAAAAAACCTTTGTTAAATGTATGGATGCAGACGCCTTGATGAAGATCTTAATTTTGGTTAAAAAAATAGTGTTTTTGAAAATGTACAAAATATCTATCACTACTGATAGGAGGTAATATTTCTGTGTAGAAATGAAAAAATGGTTTGTTTTTAGTATTAGTGTAGATGTACACATTCCAGCAAATGTATTTGCAATTATGTGGTCAATGCTTTGTGATATAAATGTACTTTTTCAATGTATACTTTATCACTTTTAAAATGCCTGTTTTGTGCTTTACAATAAATAATATGAAACCTCCTGTGTCGGTAAGTTGGATATGTGGGTATATGCAGAATTAATTATAGGATTGATTTGCAACGCTGAATCAAGGTACCTGTACACAAATGAGTTGGGTTTTTTTTCCCCCCCCATAAACCTTGTTGAGTTTAAAAACTGGTCATTAGCATGTTTTTCCCCCTCTTGCAGAATAGCTGTAGATGGAGGATCTCTTTCATTCATTGTATTTTGCTGCCTAGCACCAGTAATCTTGATACCTTAATTTTCTTTCTACTTGATTAAAACTGCATGTGTTTAAGAAGATGATCTTTTGGCATACTTCCATTGCATTAACAGTGAAGTTTCCTTTTATACATGACCACTGTTTCAGACCTGTGCAGCTGCTATAACAGATAACTTTTGTTTTTAATTGAATACTTCAAAACTGTTCCTGCATAACTACTTCATGGATTTTTTCAGACTAGTTACAAAACTTACTTTTAAGTGTAATGTGCTTAAGCCTTCAGTTTAAAGTAGTCCACTTCAAAATTCAGTGTAGAAAAGTCGATGTGGTAATGCATAGTAGTTACAAAAATTGCGTCTGTCCTTAAAACGCTGTTTTGTTTGAGTGGTGGGAGTGGTTGAGAACTTCCTGCAGAGCAGATAACTTCTCTTTTTGTAAATATTCAAGTATTTGAATCAACTGATTATTTTTTTATATATACTTGAAACTTCTTATTGCTCTAATGCTCATACTAAAAAGCTGATTCTCTTGAAATCCTGTGTTTGCTCTTTGCATATTTATTGGCTCTTTGCATATATTAGACTACATGCACTACAGTCTGTCTTGCCATTGTCTGTTGAAGTGCAGGTTTGATCCAGCCAGTATAGAACTAGCTCTATAGGGGTGAGGAGGACTGTGCTGTGTATCATCCTTGATTGTTCCTTCAAGGAGCATTGCACTGTAAGTACATCAGAATGACAAATTGATGAACTGCAACAGTATCTTTTTGTCAATGTTCCACATAATGCAAATGCTGTACTTGTGTGATATTATGTTGGAATACAGTGCTGGTATCTTAGGAAGTCATAATTGCTTCTTAATTCAGAAACATAGGTTTGCTTATATATATATACATACACATAATCTGAATTTTGTGGGTAAGTATTTCTGAAACTTTTAGCAATAGCTAAAGAAAATCATGTTTCTGTTTATCCAAGTAAGAGTTTTTTTCATTAGTACTCCTGAGACAGCTGTCATTCAGTGTTTTAAAGTATGCATATCATAACATTGAAGTCTTTGGAACCACTTGCTAGACAGAGTTGTCTTTGTCTCCAGCTAGTTTGCAGATATGTAGTGATGTAGGTATGTTTTAAATGATTCTAAAACTGTTAATTGCTTTAATTTTTGGAACACCATGTTGCTTTGAGAATAAGTTGTTTTAGGGTGGCTACAGAGAGAAGTAAAAGTTAAGGCTTGAAAACTGAAGTAGTTTTTTCAGGTAATCAGCAATGTATGTATTGTGCTGTAGAAATAGAAGGAATTATTTTTATCCCTTTTAAATTTAGGAATTATGCTGGTAGCTTGAAGGAGGCTAGGACAGTATTTGCTATCTTTAGTGTAGGGTATTAAGTTTAATAGTTCAGGTATTTTGCATGGTATTTTGTAGATAACCTTAGAGAATGGTGCATTTATTATGTACTAAACTGAGCAAAATTAAATTCACTGGATTCTTTATCATTCACAAAATGGAGGCTGTTGATTTTGATTCATTTAAGGTATAAAATCTTTATTAATTGCAAACAGTGCAATTATTTATACTTCACAGTGCCTTCCCAGACCTTCCACCTTAGGTTCTGCTGCAAAAAAGCAACAGGTAAGCACAACCTAAGGAAGTATATAAATTAATATATTTCAGTACATTAATGTTGTCCCTGTGAGATCTTTGTGGTTGTGTATTGAAAAGCAATCTGCTGCTTTCCCAAATGCATTGTTACTCACGGTTCCATTTGAGTGGAAAATCTTAAGTTTTTAAACAACTGTTTATATTTCTAGGTCAACATGTATTTTTTTATTTTTTTATTTTTTTTTTAGAAAATATTTAGATTGCAGTAATTGAACTTGATCAGAATAAGTAATTTTTGTTATTTTACCTCAAATAGATAATTGTTGCAATTAAAGAATCAAAACCTTTAAAATATGCAGGAATTGCTTTGGTTAGAAATGTCAACAGCCTTCACAAATGTTTTTTTTATAATAGGGCACTATTCCCACTTAATTCATAAGACCTAAATGTAAAGAATGACTCCTTTGTTGATATCACTGAACTTGATAACTTGTCTTACAGTTACAGTGTGTTAGTGGAGTTTGCTTATTCATACTTGACATGGTAGGAAAAGAGATTTTGGAGTTTGAGATGAGTATGATTTAACTGAAAAAGCATGAGCACCAGTTAACAGTACAGCAAATAATATATTATTGCTATAGCAGTCAGTGTATCCTGTTTCTTGATATTTTTAACTGAATTGCTGAATATTTTGATAGTATAAAATGTTAAATGTCTTACAGATGGTCTGGTACAGGTTTTTGTTCGGAGCTTTTGTTGTTGGTTTTTTTAGCTTAACATAAAGCAGCATCTGTTTGGTTTTTTTTGTTCATTATTCTGGTTCTAAAATGTGCTGCTCCTCTTTCAAAAGTCCTGCTTATCTGTACATCAAAGAAAAATATTCAAAAATACTGCCTTCATTTTCACACACAGTGCTGAAGATGCTGCAAGCACCAAATCATAGCTCATAGAATCAGGTCCTGAGATAGTTACTACCAGTAAAGAGGAATCCTTTGAGTGTATGCCATTGGTGAGCCGATGAGCATGGACCATAGAAGGGCTCCATGTAGAAGGTAAAATTGGCAAAAGCATAACAGATTTGAAATGTATCCCATACATAATGATATAGGGTGTAATTTTTGTTTTGATCACTTTTCATTCTTTAAAGTATTCTTTGTTTGACCATAAATGTTCCATAATCTGTTAAAGTTTTTTAAACTGTGATTTAATAATATAAACCATCTATTTTACTTTATATTCTTCTAAACAGTCAAGCTAATTTTTGAACTGAATTAATAGTTGTGCTTCAGTTTCTCAAGCCACTTAGTATTTCATCTGTAGCTTAACATGTAACTTCATTTTTGACGTGAGAAGAGGGTAGGTGTGTACCTCTTGGATTTTGATACTGTGGATTTAGTGTGGGGGTGAGTCATTTGTTCACTTCCTTTTTACATGGTACTTTTTCCTTCAGCTGTTACTCCTAAAATATCTTAAGCAGTCTTTCAATTGTTAATTTAGCCTGTGGGAAGAGATAGAGAAGAAAAAGCCAGTGTATTGGGATGCTGCTAGTGTGTGGAAAGTGCAATGCTCTTGTGTGTAGCATTTGAGGTGTACTGGCTTTCAGCTTTCTCACTGCAGGGCTTACAGGCATGCTGGTTTGTGCAGGGCATAGTGTTCCTTTTTCAACTCTTGTCTCCAAACTCAGCGTTCCTGGGACAACAGTAGATTATTGGAGTTACTCCAGTAGCCAAAAAGATAACTAGACTTGCTTAGAAATGCAGTGAACTTGTCCAAAAGGTGTCTTGAAATGTTTCCTTCTTACCCCACCCCTCACCGCTTTGTGTCCCACAATGAATGTGAAGAGTAAGAAAAGTTTTAAAAGGAAGCATAATGTTCCAAGTAGGAAAAGCATTTTCATATCACTTTCTGCAGCCTACACTTCATTAAGACATGGAGTAAAATACCAGCTGGATACTCTTTAGTGTGGCTTAATTATAAGTCATCTCTTCACTTGTCAGGCAGACAGGATCACGATTCACTTGCACAGCCTATCTTTCATCTTCATACTAGTGGTATTTTATTGGGTGGTAGAAACTGTTTCTCCCCGTTTCTTTTCCAAAGTAATTCTTTAAGTTTTCCATTGCATGCTAAAAGCTTTTCCATTTTGCTTTTCTTCTGGAAGTGGGGGGAGGAAGGGAGGACTGGGCTTTTCAGAAAGCATACAATTGACAGGATTCCCTCTTCCCCAGTAATAGCTTATGAAACTCTTGTGTATGCACAAATATTTCTCTTGCGTGCATGTGAAATGCCTTTTCGTCCTGAGAAAAGTGTTCTCTGCAGAAACTACCCGTGTGTAAACAGAAGATTGGCTTTAAAAGGCAACTGTGATGGGAACAGTGTCTTAGGGAGATGCAGCTTGGACTTGAGGTAAATTGAATGCTTTACAAAAATGTGGTTTTGAGCTTGCATTGACATTGTATGTAATATGGGTACACATTAACTGTATAATGGTTTTTGTATGGTTTTTCTCAATAAATGTAAACTGATGAATAATAATGGCAATGTTTTTGTCTTCTTTATGCTCCTATCCCTGCCTTTGTTAGTTTGAAGTAAAAGCTTCAGAGCAAAATTATTGTAGCAACCTGTACTTCTGTGAATGAACATCACCCACAAAAAATGAAGTAAAATGTTTGTGTGGTTAATAGGGTAAATACTAATTCAGAACGCCATGCAGCTCATTACCATTTTGTAATGAGGCCAGAGGGTGACTTGTAGCAGGTAACTGTACAAAGAAACCAGATTCAGCCACAGGAAAATTTCTTGTTGAAATGACTGCATAAATTTAATTTCCTGCAGCCTGCCTTGCCTTTATGTCAAGGCCTATACATGAGTACTTTAAAATGTGACTGTTTTTTTGTAAAGTTACTCCTCCCAAAGCTTCATGTGAATGGTTCCAATGGGTGTTAGGAATGTTGATGTCAGCAGGTCTTAGAGAAGAATAGTACAGTAGCCTTAAGAAAACAACGTTTAGAGATGTAGCAATAAACTTGCTGCGTTAAGAATGAGAAAATAGGCACTTTTATGAACATACTCTTCTTAAAGCTTGTTCTTTACCAGCTTTAAATATGAGCAAATCATAGGTGTCACTGCCTGTTTGTGTGTCATTTAAACAGTGAAAAAATCACGAGTGTACAAGCAAGTGTTGGTACTTTGAAGACTACTACAAACGTAAAGGAGATTGTTTTTGAGATTATCAGCTGCATAGGTTGATCAGAGGAGAACATTTTCAATGCGAGCCTCTTTTAAGACAAAAGAAATTATGCTCCTTGAAACAATGGTGAGCAGTTACGTCATCTTTTATTCTTTAAAAATAGTACACTTGGGTTTTTGAAAATCGTCAGTTAGTATTTCCTTTACCAGTTCAGTGCCTCTGGGGTAAGGCAAAACAGCTTAAATATTCAGTGCTCATGCAAGGTACACCAACAGATTTACACTACTACACAAGTTTCCAGATCGTGTATTCAGCTTTATTCTGTTACATAAGAGTTGGTCTTCAAATGCTGGAGCACTATGATAATTCAGCTTTTTTCTTCAGTTGATCTTTCATACACTGATTTTTTTTATTCTTAGCCTTTGATACTAGTTTTTGCAATGAGTAGGGAATTCTCACAATTTGAAGGGTATATTCTTATCTGATGCAGGAATGACAAATTAATGCACATCCTTGCTTTCTTTAGTTGGCCCCGTCAGAGAAAGAGATGATGCAGTAAGAAAGTTGAGGGGAAGAAAGATTCCAGCTAAAGGAGAGCATTAGTAGTCATCAGCTAGAAAACAGAAAAAGGGTTAAGAGGGACAGGAAGTTAGACTTTCATAACAGGAAAGATGCAAGAAGACAGATTTAAGCAAATTAAAATGCTAGCTCTTACTTTCAATGGTGAGAATACAGGTGCTAGCAGCTGAGCCTCTGTTGTTGACTGCTTTGCACATATATTCCCCTTCATCTTCTGGGAAGGTTTCTGGCAAGTAAAGGCAGTAGGTTTCTCCTCTTTCAATATATTGATAGTCCTCAGAGTCCTGCAACATTTCCCCTTCAAACCACCATGTAACTTGAGGTTTTGGTTCTCCAGTAATTTTAACTGTGAATCTCACTGGCTCGCCGTCAACAACTGATGTGTTTTTCAGTGACTTCTTGAACCAGGGAGCTCCAGATCGAGCTTGATCCTCATCTTCACAAGTAGAACCATTAATGATGCTTCCCTCTTCTTCTTCTTCCTCTTCCCTTTTCTGTTTTAAAATAAGTTGATTTATAACATTTAAAGTAGCAGTAGCAGTATGACTGATAGTGATAAACGTTTGATTACAAGTTACTGTGTTTCTGAGAAGGGGAAATTCCACATCTGTCCTCAACACATAACAATGCACCCAACCTGGATATCCCACAGGCAGTAAAAAATGCATTTTAATGAGGCTGGAATGTTGGTGTAAAATATAGGCATGAGTGTCAATTCCATTTTCAGACTATTCCCAGGATGTCATGACCTTACTTCACAGTGTCTCGTACTCTTCAGCAAGTGTTCAGGCCAGGTTGGATGGAGCTTTGAGCAGCCTGATCTAATGGGAAGTGTCCCTGCCTACATCAGGGGGGTCAGAACTAGATGATCTTTAAGGTCCCTTCAACCCAAACCATTATTTGATTCCATGGAGAGTATGTGCAAACACCAAAAGCAATTTTATATTATTGCAGCAATTCCTAGCACCTGCTAAAAGAAGTAAAACATTCCTTTTGTATCTGGTAGCGTTGCCTATGGTGGTAATTAGAGGCTAAGTTAAATGACACGACTGGAGAATATTATTCTGCAATTTATACCTTCTGTAACGCTGCATCAATTTCTTTTTGTTCAAACTGCATGCGTAGTAATTTCTGTTCCTCAATTCTCCTCTGCTCCTCTTCTTCTCTGGCTCTTGCCATTTGCTCAAAACGAGCCTTCATGTTTACTTTGTGAGTAAATGGAGCCTCACATTTCTTGGCTGGTCTCACATCTACGTCATCATCCTTGGGAAATAATAATTAAAAACAGGGCTTAACTATTATTTATTGCCTTAGAGGTTTTTCTAACTGAGCAAAGTCACACAGAGACCTGGTTTTTTTCAGAGGTTTGTTTGAGTGTAGGGTAAATCTCGTAATAGTTCATCCCAGGGATAGGACAAGATTTTTGCAAAAGTAATTTCAAAAATGATAGGTAGAAAAATACTCCTGAAGTTTTATTCATGTAGAAGTTGAGCACTTCTTGACAATTGTAAATCGTCAGTGACAGGAGTTTTTTGCCATGATGTTAGCGTGGGTTTAATACCTAAAATGGTTGACCTTAGGAAAACAATGAGTGTCAATTATTGAATTAAAAGCTCACAAATAGGACAGGCTTTGAGCTGATGCTGAAGTGAATCCTGTGGAGAAGAGCTAGAAAGTGGCTCAGATCAGGCTGAGTACTGTTAAAATTTTACATTTTGTCACAAAAGTTCACACTGAGCTTCTTATGGATTACAGACCGCTTTGTCAATGGGCTGCACTGCTCCATTTCTTGGGGTTTCCCTTCTGAAAAACTGAAGGTTCTGAAATACAGATAAGTAGGCACCCTCTTCTGCTCTACCCTGAGGAGTGAGTGTACATGACAGAGATTTGATCTTCAAATGGTATTGTTTGGATTTGGTAATTGAATTTTTTATTCAATTCATGTAGTGGAGAATGAATTAAGAGTTCAGAAGGAGAAGCAGATTATTCAGATAATCATTATAATCTGAATAATAATAATTCGTTATTATTAATTCAGAAGATTATTAGATAATTCTCTGATATGGATGTTTTAAGCCCTCAAACTGGTAAGTTTCAAGTTAAAATGCTGAATTGTAGGGCTTTGAGTAGAAAAGCAGAACTCTGCTTAACCAAATCACTGATAATAAACTGGTGCTGTTTCTTGAAGGGATGCTAAGGTTGTGATATGCTTAAGCATCCAAAGAAGGGAAAACATAATTTTAGAAACAGCAAAATTTGATGAAAGCAGCATTGTCCACTCCTGGATCATTAGTGTGCTGGTTAAATAGATCATTAACATACACAGAATGCAACTTACCTCTTGAAATTTTTCAGCTTCCCTTTCTCTTATTTCCTCATCCATTGCTCTTCTCTTAGCTCGCTCTTCTTCAATCTTCTTCTGTATTTCCTCTTGAGACAATTGTCCTATTTTTTCAAACTTGCTTTTTAAGTTCTTTGCCTGAATAGAACCGCTTCTTTTTAGCTTTATCAATTCTTCATACTCTTTGCTTAACTCAAAAGTTTCAGACTCTTCTTCCAGCTGTTCAAAAATTACAGAATGTGTAAGATGGAACTTTTTAAACTTTTAAACTCATTATTTTTTTCTACCTATTCTCCCCCCAGATGGTATAATTCAGTACATTACTGTTCTGTTAGTTATTTGAAATCAGTACAGAGACCTTTCCCCTTTAATTTTTTTCTTTGCTGTCTCATGATGAATGCATTTTTATCATATCCCAACTAGATACAGATTTTAAAATACCGTGCTTGAATATGCCATTTGTTCAAGGGTTGCTGTCAATAAACTACCCTTCATGGATTTGGAAAACTAGACACAGACCAATACAAAAAACTTACCTGGAGTCCAAAATTCACCTCTGCTTGCTTGCACTATGATATGAAGTAATCCTCTAAAATACAGCTGTTTTGTTAAAAATAATGTACTGCCTTTTAAATTTTTTTTTAGTTCAGTAAAAAGTAAATGACATTTCAAGATGTCATGGCTGCAAAAGAAAGGGCAGTTGTGGATCCTGAAGTCAGACCACATCTGACGTTGTAATTACTGATATTTTTCTCCCTCCTTTTATGACTTCTGGCTGATTGTAAAGATGGACATGCATTTTAGCTGGATGTCCTTGTCTCACTGCTTCCCCAGGATTAGTTGAGAGCATCACAAGCTAGAGCCTTTGCTACTTGCTTGAGCTTTGCAACAGAAATAATAAAATAATAAATTAATGTTGTTCTCTAACATTCGAAAGAGAATAATAAAGAATTGCCACCTACAGCCAAACTGAGGTGTGAAGTTCATCAGTGTGACGTTTCAAACATTTAGGATGTAAAGCAGATTTTTGTGTGTGATTTTTAAAAACAACTGTGACAGTCTTAAAACCCTTGATACACCAATTAGAAAAAAATTGAGCCCACTGTATTTTTCTCATTAGGTAGCACAGTATTTTTCTGTGGAAAAGCAAGAATTTAGCCCTTTCCTACTTCTGTTTTTGTATTTTCTTTTGGGAACTAGATATTTCTGTTCTCCCAATATCATAATCTTATCTAATGATTTTAGTAATAGTCCAGAATTTTCAGAAATTACTGTGAAACCAAATTACAAACTTGTAACTGAACTTACTTCTGAGGTGGCAATGGATAAACACATTTTCCTGGTAGACTAGTGATAAATATGTCATTATGTAAAATGTTTTACAAATCAGGTTTTCTATTTTTCTTTCCTTTTACACAGTGTTGAATGTATTAACATTTCTTTCTAAGGAATTTTTCTTTCCAGTCTTAAATTTTGAGATTTTAGCAATGAAGTGATGTATTTTATTTTTATTCAGAGCATGCTTGGCATATAGTTTGATGTACAGACCTCTCCCATTTCTTGTCTCAGCTGTTGAAATTCTTGCCTTTCCATTTCCAACTTTTGCCTACGCTCTTCTTCTGTGCGCCTCTTTTCTTCTTCCATTTTTTGTCTCAGCAACTCCTCAAAATTAATTTCCAGTTTACCAGGTATGAGAGATTCTTGAGAAAAGGTTTTAAACATTTCTGGTGATTCATCATCCAGCACCTGCTGGAAATTCAGAGCATTAATTATATCTGTGATGAAATCACAGCATTGTTCAGACACTTCTGGTACATAACGATAAGCAACTACCTTGTCACATCTGCCCCAGCACAGAAAGGTGCACTGTGCCAATGTGGGTATTCCTCTGTTGGTGTGGGAGGGAGTGGTTTGGGGGCTTGTATTTGACTTTAGTTACAACACTGAACTTTTATAATGAAGATTAGGTGTTGTTTTTAAATGTAGTATTTTTCCTCTGTGGGGGATGATGCCCTCTAAATGCACCTTTAGGACCTGAAGCAATTCATTCTTGTTTACTTCAGACAAAGTGTTTGTATTTAAATGTCATTGCTCTTAGTGCTGAAGTACATTTATCTATAATCTTTTTCTTAAGCAATCCGAATTATATTTGTGTTCTAAAGCAGTATTAGTATTCTCAGTAAGGGTAACTGAACAGAACATTCAGAAGAAGCTCTCCTTTGTGCACAAATTGTTTATGTGGCCAGTTAATTGGTTTATACACTCACCAGCAAGGGTTTCCTCCTTCCCCTGTCTGGCTGCAGCGCAGGGTTAGGCTTGGTTGGCATGAGGAGCAGCTGGCCTGTCTTTTAGACTAATTCATAAGTTAGTAGGGCCTAGGAAAGGCAGTTTTCATTACTTCCAAAGCAGGAAGTGCAAGAACTAATATTTTATCAGACTGAATGTGTTGAAATACTAAAATACAAAGCTGAACACTACAAAAGCAAGCCAGTAGTGACAGTGAGTTATGTAGGAATTTTAATGTAAGTTTGTGATAAAATTTACATGAATATATATTTGTGCATGTAACTATATAAACTTACAGAGATTGTTTCAACAGGAATGTTCTGTAGGTAAAGGTGAGGTGAAGTCAGGCACTGATGAGGTACTGAACTGCGGAGTGATGTGGCTTTTGGCACTGTTTAATCAGCCTTGTGGCAAACATGGGAGAGCTCAATGTGCCCTAATTTGAAGGCATTCCTAACAGAAGTAATCAGTCAAATGATAAAAATAATTAAAGGAGCAGTATTTCCATTTGAGAAAGTGTTTTATCTTTATAAAGGGACAGAAAATAGGCATTTCTGTAAGAGCCTTTGGCACTACTTCTATTTATTGCTGCTCTTACTGCCATTGTAACCCACACCTTTCTCTGCTGTTGGTGTCATCTTGGTTCATACCACTCTCTTGACCTGCTTTGCCCATATCCTCTTTATTTGCCACAGCTCTTCCAGTAGTTCTTTAGCCCAATCCCACTGAAATTCTGCTGTTCACTACAGATTTTACTCAGATTTTTCCTCTAAGCTTATAATGGGACTTCAGCACCACCATTCCTTCCATTCTTCATTTGTTTTGTGTAATATGAGCGTATTTGTTGAAATTGTGTTATAGAGAAGTCAAAAACCAAAGCTGTGAACTCTCTCCTCTAGTGAAAACGATGCCTCAGAGTTATTAGAGGCTACCCATAACTAAATTAGCAAAGAACCATGGAAATCTCTTGCTGGTGGTACATTAGTTCATAAGCTCATCACTTCAAGAAGATACTGAACCTAAGTGACCATGAGAAGCATCAATTCAGAATTTGCCCACAAGAGTTCCAAAGCTGTGTGTATGAGCAAGCACTAACAGCTGTCTGTGTTTCTGACTTACTAAGTTATGAAAAGACAGTGACCCACCTTCTCCCTGGTTAAAAACCACAAAGGTTTAGCTGAGTTGTGTGATGTACAAAACCCCTGTAGTTAGTTCAGTAAATCTTTTAGTCATATTTTGTGAAATTAGGCCATACTTTTTTTTCTGCAAAGTGGAAATGGTTGGTAGTGAGAAACATTCCTGTAACAATCATGGTTTGCAGCACAGTCAACGAATATTCAGAGGGCAGAGAAAGACTGATTGTTTGTTTGTTTGTTTTGTCCTAAGAGATTGTTTTTGCAGTCTCTACTAGAAAAAGATGGGGCTTTTAAAGACAACTGCTTCAGTGTAGAAGTGTTCACACTGATGCTGGGGAGCATGGAAATAGCACAAAGAAATGTGAAATAGGGAGATCCAAAAGGAGGTGGCATTTGTGTTTTCCGGCCACAATATTACCATTTCTGTGTGTTTATACTCCAAAAACTGAGTTAAAATGAATGAACATTAAAAAGTTCCTGGAATAACAGTTTGATGTTCATTTTTACTGCCTTTGAAAGAGAGGACTATTCTATTTTTAAACATTGTAGGACATATCTTCATTGCTGCTATATTTTATAGCCATGGGAGATAAGGAAGACAGAGGGTTATATTCTGTTACAAGTAGTAGAAAATGTAGTATTCATATTCAGGATGCTACTTAACAGAAAACTTTCAAGTACATAAATGTTGAAAATATATTTCAGTAATTTTTTTAGTTACAGGCTACTTTCACTGTCTGCAAGTAGAGCAGTCACAGCCTCTGTGCTGCATCTGATGGATTAAACCCTGTTTATCAGTGAGTTTTTTCTTGCCTGGACACTTGAGTTTAGGTTCTTGATACACTGAAGCAAAAAAAGTTTCTCAAGAATGCAGGAAAGAACAGAAGCAGCACATACTTTCTGTGCTTCCTTTCATTCTCTATGGCCTTCTCATGAAATCTGTAGTGGCAGAAGTCTCCAGTAGCATTCTTTTGTTGTTTTGAAGGTATTTTTAAGGGGCCTTAGGTTCTGTTTTCTTTCTTTGGAGATGCAGACAGACACTCTTTTTCAGTACAGTATCAAATATAAATTCACATTGTAGCTTCTCTAGGTAGTCTTTCAGCACAGGTCTTGTCTTTGGCCCAATTTCCAGACAGAGGGAGCCCTGCCAGCAGTATCAGTACTCATACAAAGTTTTCATTTCTTTCCCAAATATTACTTTGAGTGATTAAGAAAATGTTAATTGGGTACACAGTTGGTCTTTCCCAATTCAGCCACAGAGGATGTAGGAAGATGCTACCAGATGCCTGGGTTATTCCACGGTTCTAGATTGGCAGGTCCTGCCCTCCCTTTTGAAACAAACACCACTTTGTTCTAGTTTATATTTGTGTAATTTAATGTTGTATTTCCTGATATCCACCACAAAGTAACTGGCTTGTACCCAAAAGCCTGCTGAATCTTGAAGTGGTTGGAATAAGTATGAAGACCACAGTTAAAAGCTCTGTGGCCACTTTTTTTTTTTTTTTTTTTAGATATAAGTAATAGTTGTCAACCTCTGAAATCAGGCATCTGTCTGTGCTTTCAGGTAGTGTATGTCAGTCCTAAGCCCCTGAAAATTTGTCTCCAGTATAATCCTAACTCAAATTCTAGAAGTCCTTGCCTATGACAGAAATCTGTATTTGTCAAGAGAAGATAGTATTACACAGTGTTCTAAAGGTAAACACCACAAGTTACTTTTTGTTTTTCATTGAACAAGCATTAAAAACATCAAGTAGATGAGTTCAACCTTTTAATTTTTCCTCCCTAAAGAGCCACAGATGACTGGAAGATTCATACTTCCAGTGAGCATTTTTCTATTATGCCATTAATTGTGCTTTAGTAGTAGGAGATGATTGCTGGACACCCTGTAGAGGTAGGGGAATAAACTTGGAGCTGTAAAAGAAATTGCTTTTCCCAAAAAAAACCCAAAACAACAAACCCTCCTTGTGGAAACATTTTGCTTCCCAAGTGTGTTGCATCTAGTGTAATAATACCCACTGGATTTGATACCTGATTGTTCTCTGATGATTTTGGGTAAATGAGCTTGACTAGTTTACCCCATTACCTTCTAATAAATAGTAAGGTGAACTGATTAATGAAGGAGTTGAAGCATGTATTCCTAACTTTAAATAAAGGTTTTTCTCAGAGTTTCTTTCCAGACTGAGATATAGGTAAAAATTAAATTCTATGCTAAACCAAAATGCCATACCATGTTCTTCCTTGCTTCAGCAAATGCTCTTTTCTCCTCTTCTATGCGTCGTCGTGCATCCTCTTCTGCTTTCCTCTTTTCCTCTTCTCTCCTCTGTCTTTCTATCTCCTCAAAACTGAGTCTGAGTTTACCAGGGCGGAATTCTATAACAGCATTTTCAGATTCTTCATCACCACCTTCATTTATCTTAAGAGAATAGGGAGAGGAAAACATTGAAAGCACTTACCCAAACAAAAAAATATTATTTATAGTAAATAAATACTCTGTTCCGTTCTGATCTTTTATAAATACTGTTTTCTCCTTGGGGGAAAAAATGCATCACGAGTTAGGTTCCTGTGAGAAACATTTTAATCTTTGTTTTAGCCAGGGGAGCAAGAAAAGAAATTTTCAGTATCCTAGACATAGCTTTTTATAATTTTTAAAAATCTGTTGAGTGTGTAATTCAAAGAACAATGTGTTATCAGGAGGAGGCTGAACAGTTAAGGACATACTTTATGGTCTCATTGGTGGATCATTTACTGTAAATCACTCTCTATTCTCTTTATTTACATCGCTTTCATAGATGTTTATCCCATCAAGTCTTTTTGTCTGTATAGAAATCACTTTCATCAGTGCACCAGTTAAAGAAATGCTGTACAGTGTTATAGCAAAACTGAATCAGTAAGCATTTTGCTGTTATTCCAGACTGAGATTTTTGTTTCTTTTCTTTTTAGACATTTAATCATCACTGAAGAAAAGGAATTGAGATACTCTGATCTCCTCGCTATAGCTTCTCTCCAGTGAACACTTACCTGCTAAGAGAAGCCTGTGGTTTGCAAACTGCAATCAAGAAGCCCTTTCAGAGGACATCCCAGAGTACTTTATCTGTTCATGGAGGAAGTGAACTGGGAGCTGTCAGAGTACTGATAATCCAGATCTCTATACTGTGAGCAGCCCTGGGACTGGTATGTGGGGTAGCCCATTAAGGGAATTAGAGAAGTCTTTTATTTGAAATTTGTAAGGGAAAAAAAATTAAAGAATTGAAGGAAATTAACTGCTGAATTGTTAAGAAAAGTGTTTACTTCAAATTTTGACAACCGCTGGTCAGCAGGTACAGCTTCATGTTAGAAAATTTCTTTTGATGTGGACAATTTGTAAATTATTTCATATTACTTGATAGATAAATGCATAAGCATAAGGAAGAGAGATGTGAACTAATCTTCAGTTAGAACACCTAAGTGACTTCATGAAGTACACTCTCCTTCAGTTTCTTCACTCTTCTCCTTCACTAGAATCCCTTGCCCAGCCCAAAAGAAAAAAGTGCATTATTGACATAACAGCAAGGTTATTGGTGTGAAATAACAGTGATTTATTGGAGGTGGAGATGAAAAAGTAAACTACAGTTAGTGTATCTGCCTAAACCTAGAACTCTCTCAATATGGACCAGTTGGGAATTTGTATGTTTCAGCTTTCTAGAAGTTCTATGTTGTTGGTTTTGTTCAAGTTTGTTTCTGTAGAATATAAATGTCTTGAATGTTTTTGAAATATAATCAAAATAGTGATCTAGAGCTGTTTTTCCAAGACTGTTCATGCATAATTATACTCTGTTAAAGCTAGCAAATACCTATAAATAATATTTTCCAAGTTTTTATGCAAGATTAAAATCTCATTTCTTGTAAATCTTGTTTGTATGTGAATTTTGTATGTGAATTAAGAAAGTCATAGTGATCATGACTATACAGGGGAAAAATATTCAAATACAGAACTTTAAAAATGCTACTGAAAATGGAGTATGGAAAAATAAGGAAATACAGAACTAAACTATGTGGTTATCTTAGATTAATACTAAGTGTATGATTCCTTCAGTATGATCAAAGAACAAATTGTAGTAAGGTCTGTTTATAGCTGATCTAATGTAACACTGACTTATGATAAAGAACACATATGGAGGCAGTGTTCCAAGTAGTATAGAACAGGATCTGTGAGCTGCATTTCTGACAATTTGGGGGAATTCCTCTAGTAATTTATATTTATAGTATGTTGTTGTTTCTGTCAGTACATACAAAAGAGCTGATCTGTCGTTTTTTGTTTTTTTTTTTTTTTTTCTTCTTAAGAGGAGAGTTGTAATTGATGTATATTTCCATCACATTTACAAATAAATATGGGGATAAGAAATAGCATTCTGTTACTACGGAATGTTTGCATCAAAAACTAGGTTACTGAACCATCTGCATCAGTACTTCAGAAGAAAACAGACAGCCACTCATCTTCTTGAAGGCTTACAGCTTAAGGTACTACAAAGTGCAGACAGAAGATCTACTAAGTTGCTGGCAAAATCAAAACACCTGTATTTTTTGGTTTACCTAAAAGAATGTCTAAAGCATTATGCCAGTGTGATTACTGAGTTAGAGCAAAGGTCAAAAATGTCTTTCAGAAACTCATTTCCAGACTCTTAATAGCTTGAAATAAAGATAAGGAATAAGAAAAGAGAGGAATCACATACAGGAAAGAAAGTGCAAATTCTGTACCAACAGGAACAAAACGTGTACTTACCATTCTCTGCCTGGCTTCTTCAAAGGCGCGTTTTTCCTCTTCCAAACGCTGTCTTGCTTCTTCCTCTGCTTGCCGCCTTTGGTTCTCCTGTCTCTGTCTTTCCAGTTCTTCAAATGTGACTTTCAGCTTACCAGGAGACAGAGGCTCTTGAGTTTCACTGTTTTCATTTTCACCCTGTGTAAGAAAAATGAAACAGTTGTATCTTAAGCCAATAAATATCTATTATCTAGGTATTTTTGATGACTGGTTTACCTGGACAAATGAAAGGCACTTGGGTTCCTTAAGGAATTGGTTTTGTTCCTCATTTTTTGGCTTCATTTCTTCATCCTGTGTCTTTCTTTGTTCTGCTCTCTCCTTTCCTGTGGTCTCAGAGATTATTTTCATCTTCCCAGATGTCCTGGTGCTTTTTACAGGCACTACTGTAACTAGCAGTGAATCATCCCCTTCCTGTCCAAAAAGATATTTATTTTATTTCCATGAAACTTGACTTCTAGGTAGACTCATTTCTTAATGAACCTGCTGTTTTAACCTGTGTGCACCAAAGCTTCCAAAAGATTTACTTGTATTGAATATTACCCACAAGAATAAATGCACCTGCCTGTGGCAGTCACTAGCTTTCTTCTAATATCTGAAGAGCATCAAGAACTGAATTATATTTTGAAGATACCAACTGGCAAACTCCTTAATTTCTTTACAGATTTTCATTAACTGCTAGCCATAAAAACTCAAGGTTTGGAAAAGAACAGGTGTAATTTTGAATACACAGCAATTGTAACCACACTCTACTTCCAGTTTTATATTTATTATGTAAATGATAATAAACTCCAGCTGGAATAAGCCAATAGCTCAACACGGAAATATGTAATTTGTAATTTCTAATAAGTAATTTTTCAGGTACAGTAATTGTTTTTTGAAGGATGTTGCTGCTTCCACTCTGTTTTTCCAGCTTATTTGCCAAAATATAATTTACCCATACTTTTCTCCCTGTCGAATAAGTTAAAACTGATGAATTTGCTGGTTTAGTTTTCTCTTTCCAAAACTGTAGTAGGAGTGTGATTTTCTTGTGTTAGTAAAAGACAATAGGGCCTTTGGACCCAGCTTTTTGAAATGAAACATTTATTTGCAAGACTTAAAACCCATATGGTATATTAGTAAAAAAATAAAAAAGTTAACTGAGTGAGGTGTTCAAGCATCTGTATATTGTCAGAATCCCCCTTTAATTTCAAGTTTAAGGCAAAGAGCTTTTAAGAGAATTCTTTGCAAAGCCAGAGGACTTAAAGGAATCATTCTATATGTATATCAAATAATTCTGGTGGTTTTGAATATTTACATTTTAGATGTTTTAACTAACCACAAAGTATTCATAGTCCAGGCTCTGTTTCAGACTTCAATATATTGATTTCAAGTACAGAGATAGTTCCATATATGTTAAAAATTTGTTAGCTCCTTGGTAGAACTTTAATTAGGTATTTCTGTGCTGTTTTCTAAGTTTTCCCAACCCAAATTACAATAATAAAACAAAGTGAATAAAAATGTAGGTGAACATTTCTTTAAAAAAATCTGATTACCTCAGCTGCTGATTCAGTTCCCGTATTGTTAAAGTCATCAATCTATTAAATGAGAATTTCATATGATTACATTAATTTGGCTCTTTGCCTTAGAGTTGCAAACATAGAACTGGAAATTCTTTTTCTATCAGAGGTATGTATGTAGCACATAAATTCATGGAGATGGGAATGACCAAAGCTCTGGTGGAATACTTCAGATCGGTCAGCTTGTCGAGGAAGAGGCAACAAGACATAAAACATCCCACACAAAGTCTGCTAAAGCATTCTCAGCACAGTGCTGAACCAAGAACAGTACTTGAGATGTCCATTCTTCATTTAAACATTCCAGAATTGTGTAAAAAAATTTTTTTTTAAAAAATGTAAGGCTAAGTCATTGATTATTTCTGATTCAAGTGACATTGTCTTCCCCTCAGCTCCTGAAAAAAGCCTAATGCTGTGCTTGCTTCCTGTGGTGTGCCTGTGTTATGGCCTAAAATGAACCTACTTTTTAAAATTCTGCATCTAAGTGCTTCTGCCTTGCAGGGTAGATGAAATATATGCTAGATACAATGCCAATTAAAAGTACAGTTTTAACAACGTTAGAAGTTCTAGTGGAGAAGACTATCCAAAAACTGACTTCTCTATAGCACTGCTTTTCATTTCTTAACAACAAATTAAAACCTAAATTAAGTACTAGTATCATTTGGTTAAATAGAAATTTGCATATGTTTTTAGTCTGTCATTTAAATTTTTACTCTCACTGCAGTATTTGCAGCACTGAAGAAAACTTGTAAAAGGAATTAAGTTTGATATCCCTTCACAAAATTCTGCAAAAGACAGAATTTGCCTTATTGGCATCAATAAAAGTTGGAGCCTGTTCATATATATATATATATGCACAATGATGATTCACAAAATGGCAAAGGGATAAAACATGACCTGGATCTTCATGATTTGTTATTTTTACTGCATAAGTGTTGTCTCATTTTTGCCTGCCACTGGCATTTTCTCACTACTTCTTGCTCGCCTTAGTTCATTTATCACTGAACTCTATTCACTCACTTACAAGCAGAGGTTGTCTAAAGTAAGAGTTGATAAAACACAAGAAACATTTTCAAATTAGTTTAGTAAACTTATCTGCATACGACACCAGAATTTGTGCCCGTTCCTACCAGGTTTATGTCTGCCCTGTTTCATCTGCAACTCAACTTTGGAGCTTACAAGAAAATGGTTACTGTAAAGAAATGAAGAACATTATATCTCACTTCCACCCCACTGAGCATCTCCTATGTAAATCTCTACTATGAGAAATCTTAAGATCAAATCTTTCTGATCAATACAAAACGTTTCTCGTGTTTATTGTTTACAATTACATCCTGACTGTTGTGATCAGATGAACGTACCTCCTGTGCCTTTTTTGCCAGTTCTCTTTGAATTTTTCTTTTCTCAATCATATCTTGTTCCATTCTGCGCTTTCTTTCTTCTTCCATTCTTTTTCTTTCTTCTTCTTGCCTTTGCTTCTCCATTTCTGCAAACTTGCCTTTAACAGTTCCTGTGGACATGAAATGCACAGCTCAGCACTTCCATCTAACACTTACCCAGTGAATTCTGTGGCCTTTAAAGTCGGGCCTCTCTTACCTATGAGCTTTGGAACATAACCCTTTTCTACTTTAGATAGTTTGGTGTCATCATCTTCATCAGATCCAAGCAGTTCTTTCATCTAGTTGATGAAACACAGAAAGTAAACTGTCTTTATAACTTAAATGAAATCCCGGTGTTATTGTCTTCAAATAATGTGAATAGATTTTCAGATGTAATATTAAATATTATAACACAAAATATTAGCAAAGAAAATAACCTCCTGCTTTCTCCTGTTCCATTCTCTCTCTCTAACATATTGTTCTTTTCTTCTTTGCTTTTCATCTCTAGATCTCCTTTGGTTTCTTTCTTCCCTTGCTTTCTGCATAGCTTCAAATTTATCCTTTACATCACCCTTGTGAAGCTTGGGCACATAGGACTTTTGGACGGGTTTAGATGAGGAAAGCAGAATCTTGGTGAAGATATAGAAGAAATGAAGATAAGAAAAAGAAAGTTGAAACAGGTGGACAGAAATATTCTGATAGGTTGGATTAGAAAGAATGTAAGAACATAAAACAGAAGTGCAATTGAGATTATGAACTTTGTGCCACGAGCCATCATCAGTTAAGCATCATTGTATTTGTTCATAAATAGTCATAAATACTAAAATATCCAAAACAACATTCAGCATTATAATAAACTATTAAATTAGATACAGAATTATATTGTTGCTTTCAACCTTAAGTGGTCACCAAAGAGACTCTGCCCCTAACATTTAAAAGAGATACAAAGACATAGATGCATAATACAATACGTATGGGAGTTTTTCTGCAACACTTCAACAGCCATCTGTAGTTTTTAAATAAACAGTAGTATTTCTTAATTTAAAACTTCCAATACATTACATGCTTACTTTTTTAATATCTAGAGAAAACCAAGAGCCCAGTGATTTTATGTTATGAAAGTGCAAAGATGGCTGGACTATCAGGGCTCTGATGCTGATCCAGCAGATGGACACTTCTTTGCCAAGGATTACTCTGCAGGTGTCCAAACACCAAAGGTTCCCACTTTCAGAGCTACTGTGAAGTTTTTTCTTTTTACAGTGATGACAACGGGAATGTTCTCCATAAAGTAATACTGAGAAAACTGGCTAAAATCATGCTGTGTTAAATATTTTTCCACCTACACCAGAAGTTTTTGTTCCTGCTAGTCAGTAAGTCTATGTAGAAGAAGAAATATTTGAAGTAGCCTAGTATATTTACATTTTAGAATCAGATGTAAATGTCGCCCAGAATTTCGCCACCAACATTTAAGCCTTCTTCATATTTCATTGCATTTATTTTGCCATCCTTCTTCATGTTTTTCTAATAATAGCATAATTCAGAGATTCCATCAAATCTTAAGCCCCTTAACAAGTCCCCTTTCATTGTCTAAAAATAATGGCAATACCAGCAGACTTCCAGTATAATTATCTTTTACAATTATTTGTAATTATTACTTTTGCAATCATCAGTTGTAAATTATTACATTGCCTTAATTACTTTAAAATTGGTACATACCTCAGTTTTCTGTGCAATGTCATTCATGGTTACTGTATTGTGCTCTGCACCTGGTATGTTTAAGATGGCTTTCAGTTTCTACCTGAAAGAAACAGTTGTAGTTACATTCCTTTCTTTTCCTTTTAAATAATGCTTAAACCATCTTCCTGTAAATAAGTTTGCATAGGCTGAAATTGATGTATCACAATTTCACTTGGTCCTCTGGGGCTTTTGAAGACATGAATAGATTCTAAGTATGCCACAGTAGTTAAAAGAACAAGCTTATGATTCACTATTCATGCTCATAACTCCTCTATATAGTCCTGGATATTGGGTTCTAATTTCCATTTAAAAAAACAAACGACTTGGAGCCAAACTCTGGCTGCCCCGGCTGCTTGTTGCCAAAGTGCTGTTCCCGGTGCTCGTGGCAGCACAAGGAATGTCCCCGCGGCTGGCCCGAGCTGTGAGCGGAGCTCCGGCCAGGAGCCCCCGGCCAGGAGCCCCCGGCCTCCCCGAGCCGCTGCTTTGCCTTTGAGCGGCTGCGGGAGGAGAGACGGGCTGGGGGAGCCGCTGCGTGTCACAGGTGCGGCTGCATCTCCGGCCCTTCGCCCAGCACACGAGTTCAAAGTAACGCTGCCGCTTCTCCCAGGGCTGTTCTCCAGGGAAAAGCAGTGCTAGAAACGCTGAAATGGGATCGGTAAGCCACATACAGATAAAGCATTTATATAATCTAGTTGTGTTCTGGAAATTGCATAGTAGTTTTTAGAAGAAAATTGTTAGAAATTTTAAAGTACACTGTATTTACTAGGAAACCAACAGAAAGGCACTTTTTCTTCTTTTTTCTTTTCTTTTCAGCTTCAGGTCTATCAGAGCTTGTGGGAGGAAGGAAACCATGATGTGACTCCAGTGTTACTGCTGTCTGTATTGTGTCAGTCCTCTGAGTCCCTGAAAAGCCTAAAACCTCAGTGGGACAAACATGGTGCAAATAAGGAGCTCAAAGATTTAAAGCACAAATGCTGGAAAACAGCTTACCAGTAGAAGGGACTTCTCACTTGTGGTTTAGAGGAGCTGAAGTCAGGGATTTTCATGATATGGAAAGTTAAGCTCTTACTTTTCAAATTCCCTAAGTGTTAATTAACAAACAGATTATAAACAGAGAAATATTTATGTAGTTTTAAAAATAATCAATATTAAGAGTTGTTTTCATGTAAACTCTTCAAAAATACACCAACATCACTAATGCTCACCAGAACTGCTGTAGCTACACAGATGGAATGGGATTCTTAGAGATCTTGGGATGTTTTTCCCAAAGCAAGCAGTCACAACACTCGAAATGAGCATTTAGCTACCAATGCTTGCCCTGATTTACAAATTCTGAACTCTTCAAATTTTCAAATTTGGCTTCAATAGAGATGTTCTGGAGAGCACTTTGATGTTCCCTTTCAACAAGTTAGTACAGAAAGTCACACCACCCCCACCCCACTCCTTCATTTGCAGACTGATAGGAATCCAAGGCATTTCAGTTTCTCACTTGTGAACACATGAACATATAATCACTAAGTGGCAGTTCCTGTTGAGATTGTTTCAGGTCAGCAATAGCATGTTAGAATTGTGTGGAGTCTAGAAAGGCAGATAATTGCATCAGCATTCTGTAGCCTCAGGGTCCCTATAGGCTTTACTATCCATTTGTACACTGTGCAGGATTTGCACATCTCTGTAAGCTTTAGCTGACTTCTATGCCTGTAAGTAAAATCCCCACTGTGATCAGTATAACCTTAAAACTACTTCAACTCTTTTAACTTCCTTATTTCTATTAGCAGGTCTTTGAGAAAGTTCTCTGTTCTCTTCTTTTGCTACTCTGCTCTTTTAATGCTCCTTCCCCACTTGGGGCTGGCAACCTTTAGCCTTGTACTTAGCATACAGCAGCTGACTCAAAGGTTTACTGCAGGAACCCATCAGAAAACAAAGGAATGTCATTAATTGGTGCAACCCTTGCACTGAAGTAACCTGGGACACAGAGACCTTTTACCCTTGACGTGGGGCTGGAGCAGAGAAGACTCAAAGATAATCTGTCACATGAAATTCCGTTTCACCTCAACACCTCAAGGTAAGGTTACCTCTAATCTTGACCAGAGCAATGTGGATAGGGCTTCATCTTAAAGTCATTTGAAAACTGACTATGCCCAAGTCTGGTTTATTATGTGCAATTAATTGTAAGAAGAAAATTATGTTCACAAGTCAAGACTTCCTCTTGAACCTTTCTGATAGCTCCAGTTACCTGAACCTCTTGACAGTGGGATAACAAATTTGAAATTTTTCTTAGAAGTGTGAATGTTGAAAGAAATTTTCTTTGCAAATTCCTGCTGTCTGAACTTTGAAAATAGTGCCAGTCCAACAGGTTGTGAGCCTTCAAGATGGCAGATATGTTTCTGCCATTTGGAACACTGCCATATCTGCTATTACTTTAGGCTACTTTCCAGTTCATTGGCATCACTAACTCTAATATGTTTGAAGGTTAGCCAGCTGGCTCCAAGGCCTTTTGCCTCTGCAAGTCATCCCACCTCCACCTCTGATGCTAAAAGATACTGATACAAAGCACCAGCACACTGCTAAACATGATACCACCAATGTTTCCACTTCCATCCCTCTCCATGGCCATTAAACCTTGAGCAGGACCATCAGCTGGACCCTGCCTTGGCACCCCTCAGGGCAGATGAGTAATTTCCAATAAAGACAATGAAAATATTGAAGGAAACAAGAAGCACTCCTTGAGCTTTGGGTTGGGTCTGTGAGGCAGTCACCATGGCTTCAGGAACAGCCACTGTGCACTGAAGCTCCTTTGTATCTGCCTCGCCATCAGGAGAGGGTCACAGTTGATGAACTGGTGCTGAGAAAACCCAAGTGGCTACATCAGGAAGTCCTGACACCTTCAAACCATGGAAGAACAGTGCCTTCCTCATCTGCCAATAGCTTTGCAGAAGTATGCAGTAATAGATTTTCCAGCCCAAGAAACCTTGACCTACTAATTCCCTTCTGAGATGAACTAGTTATATTAAATTGTGCATTTATGTGTATGTATTCTTGTTTTGTATTTTCCCAGAGTTCATCTAATAAAAGCAATCCTTATTTTTTGAGGCAACATGAGCCTGCCTGTTTAGTTGCTTACTTCAGAAACCATTTCTCCTATTAAAAAGCTGTCCTATTAACAGCTGTCCTATTAACAGCTGTCCATAGCTGTTAATATTCAGTCTCATCTTTTCTTTCCCAAGATCAACATACCTCAGCAGAAGCTGTAAGAGCTCCTCACTGAAGCTTCCCACTCAAAAAAAAATCCCAGATAATTTTGAACATAACCATGATCAAAAACAAGTTCAGCTTGTTACCTTTTGCAGACCCAGTCTCATCACTCCAGCATTCACCTGAAAATAGTGTAATTTTTTTCTCTCCATATTTTATGTTTCCTACAATTAAATGACATATCTTTGATAAAGTTAGTCTGGTGTTATGAGTTTTATACTGAAAGTACCAGACTGCAGGGTCCCTTTGAAAGGTCCACTCCTCAAGAAAAATGTAACCTGCATCCAGTGGTTGATGGTCCTACCTCTGGAACTGGAAGAAGGTGCCACTTAACTTGACTGGCTGTAATGCAGAGAGGGATCTCTAAGTTCAAGTGAAAATTTAATATAACACCAATAATGCATAGGAAACCAGACAACAGATTAGAAATGTTCTGTAAAAAAATAAATTACTGCTTTCAAACATTTCTCCCATTTACTGTAAATGGACAAGCAATCAGCTCAGATATGCCTTGATCTGTTATGATCATTGCACTTTTTCAACTTTTCATGCAGCCTCCCTAAAATCTTACTTTGGGCAAAAGAAAGTCAAAAAAGAAAACCATTAGGGGACACAGAAAGTTTGATGGCTCACAAGTCCCCAAATCCATCTCTTTAAATTTAATTAATTTCCATTTCTGAAAGCAGGTCATAGTCCTCAATTGATAAGAAAAAAAGTTATGCAGCTTTAACCAGATTAAAAAATAAAAAACGTTCCCATAAATAATAAAACTAGCTTTCTTTTAAAAAATTCTTGTTTTTCAGGGGCATGATAAACATCTTCACATGAGACACAAAAAATACCAGCATTTCCCTGAACTGAACACCACTCTTTTCAATAGGAGTATGAAGTCAGGACTTAAAAAAAATGTCCAGTTCCTCTGTGTTTTCTCCTTTGAGAGGCCCCCTGCTCTCCTACTGGGTACTGTGAGTTATAAATAAGCCCTTCATGGCACGGTCTAAGTTACGTTTACCATCTGTCTCCTCTTTGTGATCTACTTGCAGGGAAGACTCCATTATATAAGAAAACCAAACTGTGAGAGTTGGAAACTCACTGCTTGCAGCCAAAGCACCAAGCAGAGGCAAACACAGTCCACAGCACTGAAATATTTAACAAAATATTAAACAGAACTGGACAGAGGAGGAGAAATGGTCATCATTTATGTCCTCCCTGTAACTGCTCTGGAATGACACTACCAGTTGTTGTACCAAATTACAGATACTGAAGTAGATACTAAAATTATCATGCATAGGGGAAGATCCTGAGCTGGCATTAATCATCATCTCCATTGAAGCCAGTGAGTTATCACAATTAATACCAGCTGTGTAAACTTCACGTTTTGTATAAATACAAAATGCAAAACTACTTCCACTCACTTTTATTTCCTTCATTAAATCTTTATAATTAAAGACCATAATTAAAGATCAGAATTAAGCATTCTGGTCTTATGGTCACCCAGATAATTTTTCATACACAATCTTTTCCTCAGTCTTTGAATTTATCACACTTCAACATTTATTGAGAGTCTTATTCTGTTGTAGAATACTCCTTGCAGGTAGTGTGTTATTTATAAAAACATATGTATTATAAAGGATGCCTATGTTTTATACAGCTATAAACATTCCTAATGCAACAGTGCCATTCAGCCCAACTGTTCAAAAAATGTAATCACCCTTCTCTGTACAAAAGGTCTGTTGATTCCTTACTCTCTTCTACTATTATGGGGTACCCAGGCTCCAGAGCAAACATAGTGGGGGCTCAGAGACTGCTCTGGTAATGGGGAAGTCCTGCTAGGATCTTCTAGCCCATGATTTCATGTTCCATGGTATCTGCTGATCCTAATGGAAGTAGCAGTAAATTGTGAACTGAGGTCCCCAAGAGAAAAACCAGGATATTTTGCCCCACGCCACAGTTCCTCCATTCCCCGCTGTCACGGCAGCTGAAGAGGAACCATGTGCTTTGTTGACTTCACTGACAGGACTTCAGAGATCAAGATAATGCAAATACTGGCCATGAGGCACTATTGCAATTTGTATCTTCCCTGCTGACAGGACACAGCCTTTCTGCCTCTTCTCAGAAATGCTCTTGGCCAGCTCAGGCTGAAGAAGAGGTGGTCACCCACAGTGGTCACAGCCTGAGCTCTGCCTCTGCCACAAAGGAGAGGTCTCCAGGGCTTGCTAGAGACACACTGCTGCTTCCCCTTGAGCAATCCTACCCTGCTGGTGGTGCTGATGCCAGTAAAAGCTGGATCATGAGTACCACCTTCACCTGAGCAGGTACAGCTGCCTTGGGTGCACAGCAAGGGTCACTTCCATTGCCTCCTGCACTGCTCTCCCAGTGCCATGAGCTTTCCCCACCGCCTCCCCACAGCCAGGTTGACCACGCCACTGGTCCACCTTAAAGAAGTTTCAAAGCTGAATAACCACATAAATGCTTGCCTGGCTTCTTTCACTGAGAAAACGACTCATCTAATACACTCCAAAAGCAGTCAGAGAAAGTATTCCTTACTAGTATCTTAAACCCTCTTTCACCAGATTGTGCTTTCTGCATATACCGGTCATATTCTCATACTTCTGCATGCTCCTTAACTGATACACTTGACTCTCCTATAAGATTAATTATAATCCATAATTTCATTTCATTGGACAATCTTCTAGGAGATCTAATGTCTCTTAAGACCTGAGATCTAAGGTTAAGGGTACTATGTTTTCTACCATACAACTATTTGCTGATTAATTTTTGAAATTCTAACATGCTTCATTAAACATGTTTTTTTGTTATTTGTTGGCTTAAAAGAAGCCCTTATTTACCTAAAATGAAAGTGATAATAACTAATTTGCAAGATGTCCCAGAAGCCAAATATTTTTGTCCAAGCCACTCTGTTTTACAGCCATCACTTCGGAGTGAAGCAGAACCAATGGACGCATTCAGTATGCCCTCGCTGCTGAAGACCACACCAACAAAACTGAACTCATTCGCGTGTAGAAAATCGGGGATTTACGGGATTTTCAACTAACTTTTATGAACCGCACATCACTCACCGCGGGTCCCTCACGGCAGGGCGGGACGGCCCTCCCGGGCGCGGCGTCCCCCGGGCCGCCTCAGCGGGGCCGGGCGGGCAGAGCCCCGCGCACGGCAGCGACTTCGGTTAAACCGCTGCGGCGGCGCCCGGCCC
>VZSE01005712.1:1446454-1531100 GCA_013398275.1 Promerops cafer | reverse complement strand
TCAGCCCCACTCACCGCTGCCGCAGCCCCGGCCCCGCATGCAGGGAGCGCTCCGCTGCGCTGGCTCCGCCGGCCCGCGGGGTTTTATACCTACGGCGGTCCGGACCCGGGTCGGTTAATGGCACATGGAGAGCGATCAACTAATAATAGTAATGTGACAGTTCGCTGATGGAGCGGGGAGGAATCTCCCTAGTGCCAGACTGCGAGACTGCGAGAGGCAGAGCGCAGTGGCTCAAAGCAGCGCCTGTCGCTGGGAACTTTACAAAGCAGAGGCAGAAACGTGATTTTATTACATCTGAATACATTCCTTTTCCTGCTTAAAGATGATTTTTTTCCTACATGTTCAGTTGCAAGGTTTCCAGCGCAGAACTTTCTTCCTCCTATCTCTGTTGTACTGTGTCTGCCGGACTGGAGCCTAACTTTCAGCTGGGTTATCACCATCAGGACAATCACCACATGACCTTAGGCTGTGCAGATCTGAACAGCGGCCACCAAAGCCAAAACGCGAAAGGCGTTTGCCTTTTGAAGGACAGAGCAGGCACCTTCCCCCAGTGCCACCCTCGGGTGAAGCGCAGGAGTGGCGTCGGGGCTTCCGACTGCCAGGGACCCACCCGCTTTCAGCAGATGAATACATGCAACACATAAAACAAACCTGGGCAGATCAAAGCACGGATACATGGCCCTTCTACAGCAAAAGACTCCTTATGTCCTCTATTTCATTATTTACATTACTCCAGTAAGCAGCTCTTAATCTACAACTGGAGCTCAGTACGGCAGTTTGGCTTAGAAATAAGCCTGAAAAAATTTGTCTTCTAAAACCAAGTAGAGAGATAACAGCTTGGCACAGAGCTGTATACAATGAAACTGGACAGCCCAAAAGCTGCTCCCATTCAGTATTTTTTCATTTATATAATAAATTTTGTAATAGTTGCCCTTTGTTGATTCCAGGCAGCAAACTCCAATTTCAGGATGACTAACTGGTATCAAAATTCCTCCCATATTAAATAATTTTGCATTAGATTTCAAGAGCTGTGCAAATTCAAGTTTCAGATACAGTTATAAGAGCAACAGTTGTTTCACTGAAATATTTTATTTTATATACACAGCTGCAGTTCATTTAGGCAATAGAAAGGTCACAAATACTCATACTGACACTTGATTTGACACATATACTTTGACAGAAACCAAACACTACTAAAAGGAAGAATAATAATAATTAAGAACACATTTAAAGTAAGATTATTATTACAACTAAATTACAAATGATATAAATATTTGATTCTTTATAATCCCAATGCATTCAACATTTCTAATCTTAGGAGTACCATTATAGCAGAAGAGGATGGCCTTTAAATTTAGTTTGTTCTTATTAGCATGGAAAGTATCATTCAAAACGATCTAAATTTAGACACTACAAACTAAATTCTGAGTCTGATTATGAATTAACTAGAGTGGAACTGCATCATACTATCACTGCTATGGTGCAGCTCTGGCACTTGTGTTTGCAGAGATGGTGCACTTCTGAAATTCTTAAGCCACAGGGCTGGTTATCAGCAGATGTTCTGTCCAGCTACAGAAGCAGGTTGTAAGAGAACTGACTGCAGCTCTGTGCTGCAGGGAGAGAGCTGTCTCCCATTTACACCTGCATCTCTCCCTGGAGTTAGTTACATACTCAGAGCAGATAAATGCTTTTCAGAAAAAGATCAAAAAAGACTCAGAGGAGATCAAAAGCCCTCCCACCTGTACCTGCACATTTCCCTGTCTCTCTATTCCCTCCTTTTTCGGCTTCTTTACCATTTCTCGTTCAAGTCTTTGTTGGTGGCATCTTATAACAACCAGATCTTGTATTTCTTATTTGGATGGGAAATACATCAGTTCAATTTCCAGTCCAATTCTATGGGCTTTTGAGAGCTCTATGAGTGTACAGAAGTGCTGTTTTAAAGGGACACAAATGTTTAAGTCAGATATTATGAAGTTCTTCCCCATTTTCTAAATAGTTTGGTGTCTGATTAGACCTTTCTTACTCTTCTGTTTAAAACAATCCTTTCATTAGTAACAGAAGACCAAGTTTCCATGTTTTACTTTTTTCCAGGTGTCTGGAAACATTTATAATCTCATCTGCAACTCTGTTTATTCAAGAGCTTTTTGTAAATAATATGAAAATCTCAATATACCTTTAATTCTGTGAAGAAGTGCATTTCTGTTTCTCTGTGGTGTATGTTAAGGTATAATTTTCCTCATACCATTTTATTAGGCCAGACAAATAACAGCAGACACTTTGCTCTGTTACCTACAGGTCATACATTTGCTGTAGAATATGCAGAACACTTACTCTGTTCCTTCTACTTCCAGCTATTCCTATCGATTCTCAACCCAACAAGGCACCTTTATTGTTCCATATAATTTCTTTCATAACTTGCAAAAAGCTGCCAAAATACACATAGCTTAAACATACTTATCTGCTAAAAAGTTAAGTGAGGTGGGTGAAAAAAACTTCACATGCCTGTATTGAAGACACATTGCAGAGAAAAAAAAATACAGTATGGAGGATGGTGCCAAGCTCAGCAAGTTAAACGGTGGAAATAGGCCAAGAATAGCATTTGGAACTTCTGTTTTATTACATATAGAGTATACTCTTTTTTGTTAAATAAATTATAATCAATTGGCATTTCACACAAGTAATATGACATATTTTCATCACTTTTTGTATTTATCAAATGAGTACAACAAAGGAGCAAAATGCTGGCTTCAGTAAAATCTATGTATTACACAGGCCCTCCCTTTCAATAGCATCCTTTTGGGTTGTATTTGACATGAAAGTTGAAATGTTTCTAGTCAAAGTTTGTTTTCATATCCTAGATTTTAACATGCTTCTCAAGCATCTGAATATTTGGAATTTCTCCATAATTACTCTGTATTTCTTGACATGGGATAGATTCTTATGGGCTGGCTTTGTGTGGCAAAGGTATGTAAGTGCAGTTTTGGAGCCTAAACTAACTGTGAAGCATTGCTTCAGTTGACAGAAATTCAAAGATTACAGCTCATCATTATTTATCACCTCTGGAACAGGAAAAGCCATTGCTGCAAGGTGCCTCATGCCTTCTGAAGGTGCTGTGCTCCTGTCTGAAGATCAGGGTTCCATGGCCTGAGCCACAGTTTTACACTGCACAGAGATGGCCACAATTGCTTAAATCTCCTCTTAAACAGACACCTGACTTCCCATAAAGAAGGGAGGAAGACACAAAATATTAAATTATAAAACACTGCCTTCAATTCTGTTTCATGATTAATAAATCTTATCATACATACTTATTTAAAAATATATTTAGAAATGCTACATATGAACTGAGAACAATATTGGTTCACTTACCATCATTATTGAGTAGTAATGGTTTTAGAACAAAGAAGTTTTAAATTAATTGGTGAAGCTAGCATAGCTTTTCAAATATAAATAAGTATTTTAAAACACCTTAGTGATGTTTAGATATTTTAAACCAAAATAAAGTAAAAATTGCATACTGGCAGTCATTCCTGCCCAAATGGTGCTTGCATTTCCTGCACTGCTCCATTACACTGCAGTACAAACTGGCTGCTTACACCCACACAAATGGAACTCTGGGGCAGGGGCAACATGTTCAGTTCTGTGTGTGTGATTACTTTATTGCACGTGTCACACGAATCAGAGACTGCAGATACCCCAGTCAAAACACCTTCTAGATCCAGACACCTAATGATTTGGAGACTCTGCAATGAACATTTTGTACTATAAGCTTTTAAAGGAAACAACTCCATCAGCTTCACTTGCGAATTATTTGTGCAAAAGTACAGTATTTCATAAATAAACTTTACCTGAATATTACAGAAAAAAGCTTTGGGATGAAATATAAATACGGAGACAGCTGAGCTGCAAAATTAATTTAGGTATATACAGTAATACACTCCCCAGTTCTTTCCACAGATGTACATTTAACCTCCCTGAGTCCTTTTCCATACTTAGCAACACGATGCATTCCCAGATGCTTGCTCAGTAACAGCCACAGTAGTTTCAGCACTAGAGAAAAGGGTGGAAAAGAGCACATCTATGTGCACTCCCTGTCATCTGCCAGGGATTTTCAGCTTACTGTACTTTTGCTTCCAGAAGCCCACTGGTCAAGACAGGCCCGTGGCCACTCACACAGGCCCCGACGTGCCGCAGGGAGTCTGCCCCAAGGTAGGCCAGCAGCAGCTCCGTGTGCCGGATCAGCAGCTGTGTGAGGTCTTCAGCCAGGCTCTCCATGGTTGAGTATCTCACCTTTTCAAAATCAAAAATGTCTTTGAGGAAGAAAAGCACTTGATCCTAGTGTGGGGAAAAAAAGGGAAAAACTTGTTTTCAGTTACAAGAAGGAAAAAAAGTATGCAATGCTAACAGCTCTTTCTTTAACATGTTCCCTAAAAGCATGTATTATTTTGGTGCTGAGACAGAAGTGTGCTAAAACAGCAGTTGCAAAACAGTTCCAGGCTTAAAACATTCATATGAAAGTACTTATTTCTCATGGTTTCTTACTGTTAGCCTTAATCTTAGGAAAATGCAAACATATACTAATAAATAAGATCGTAATTTATTTTAATCAGAAAGTTTTTTTTTTTTAAAGTTTATAGAAGTGGTAATTAAAAAGAAGTTGCAAACCTTGAAGAAGCAGCATAGGTCATACAGGGAATTTCTAGGGCCCAAAAAGCCCCAGGCCAAAACAGGGCTGATATGTTCACATATAGCATAGAAATGTGCAAAAAATCCATCAGGCACCTAGTGATGTAAAAATTGTAGATGAGAGTTACACAGTACATTTAGTATACAGCTCTATTATTCAGCATTAAGTCTTCATAAAAGCCTAACACTTCCCTCCTTGGTCTAAAAAATTCCTCCAAAGATAAGGAGCTGTGGCACAGAGTTCTACTGAGTCCCTGCACAGAGAGGTCAGGATGCAGAAGGGGCTGAGGGGAGCTGCAGCAGAATTCCTGGTGCTGGTGGGGAACGTGGAGCTTCAGGCAGGTAATGGGGCAGGACTGGGAGATGGGTCATGCTGAGATGGGTCAATGCAGGGAGATGGGTCATGCTGAGAATCCCAGCACAAGCAGGTGAGATACAAGAAGCATGACCTTGGTGTGCCAGTGTGAGATCTGTGTGTGGGGCAGAAGTCAGAGAAGTGCCTGACACCACTGACTGGACCTAAATTAGGTTTAGGAAAATCTTTGTTAAGACTTTTTGCTAAAAACAGGTATTAGGGCCCCAGGAGCTAAACTTCTGCAACTGGCAAACCTCTTGTCTAAATTAACAAGTCTACAGGACTAAGAGTTGATGACTCATTTATTTTGTCAAAGCTACAAAAAGAACTTCAAATTCTTAGGAGATGATCAATACCTTTGTTCCATATAATCTGAGGGGCAACTTACCTTCATTTGCTGTCTTTTTTGCTTCAGTACTGACCAACAACTTGAAGCCACAGCCTAATTGTAAAAAGAAAAATAAAGCAAGCCCAAAATAATTTTCCATCTCAAAAGAACTCATCTGTACTTCTATATTCTATATTTCAGGAACATGTATTTTCTTCAGTTTCAATCTCGTGATAACACAAAGTTTAAAACCATAAAACAGCAGCTGATATAAATAACAAATGTATATGTAGTTCATACTTGCTATTTCAGATCCATCTTTGCAACATTTTCGTTACCTAAATTCAAATGTAATTTGGCATCCTTGACTGATTTTACAGCTACCACAGTTAGCAACACTCACTGGGTTTAAGTGAGGACCAGTCACATATTAAAGTGTGTGCTCAGACATCAGTAACTATTTTAGATATTAAGTGGCATGTGAACACATTGAAATGTACTTTTTCATTTTAGCAAAAACATTCTTGCAATAGCTTCAGATTCAGCTATGGAGCTTTGTCCAAATATGGACCTGTGAAATACAACATACCAGTATCAGCAGTGGGCTTTTTCCCCTCCTAACCTCTAACCATCCTCATCTAACAGCCCTCAGTACTGCAAAGAGAGTCTAATACAGACAAAGCACAATGTTACCATGAAACCACAAAAATGTATACATGTTATCTTTATTTTTTTCCTCTAGAGGCAATATTTCAATTGAAGAACAAAAATAAAAGGAAAACTTGCAGTTTACAGATAAAAATGGATGAAATTACAGTAGTTTCTGTACCAGCTGACCATGGCAGTAGCCTGTGTCTCTAACAGAGGGATGAGACCTATTTGGCAAATAAATAGGCACGTATGAAAAATCATTAATTGTAATCAACAGCTGAATACCTGTATTGTATTGATTTACTTTGCTTCCTTGCAGCTTTGTCCCTTATTGCTAAATCTCTGGTCTATGAACCAAAACCTGGACCTGATGTCTCAGATGTGGCTAACAGAAACTTCCCTTCTAAAATTCTACTTCCTCGGAGAAAGGAAGGACAAGTTAAAGTATTTTCTCCAATACATTCAATCATTCTCTGTTTTTGGCCCAGACTTGTCACCTTTAAATTCCTATTTTGAAAAACCTGATCATACAATCTGTTAAATTCTTTTGAGGAAGATCTCAAGTACATACTCAGTACATTGCAATGTACTACAGATCAATTAGTAGGATAATTACACATGAATACTTACTGTTTCTTTAAAAGAGGAATTTAACCAGCGGTTATTTACCACATTCTGTATAGATATTGGTGGATTTTCTAAATCTTCAAATGAATCCATTAATATGAAGTCCAGAACAACATCATAAAAATTCAGGTTTTTCACCTATATTAAATGAGAACATGATCTAAGTAACCTAGTTTCTCTTTCAGCAGTGGAATTCAGCATGCACCATATTGTAATACTGTATTAACATGAAGATTTGCAATTGTTTTTAATGAATATTAAAAATACTTTGTCACTAAAGGAGAAGTTAAAAAAAACGTGTGGTTTCTGGTACTAAACTGATGAATGCCATTTCTCTAAATCAGCAATATAAACAATAAAGAGTTGCCTTTCCCACAATTCTGAACTGTAAAGATATATTTTTAGATCCTATGGCATTAGTAAGGGTAAAAGCACTTTTCAGAAATGCAACTCACTCCTCTAGCAGCAAGTTCCATTTCGGTATTATCCCAGTGATCTGTTTGTTCCAAAAAATATATCATTTCATCAAAGACATCTTCAAATTTCTTTGGATTCTGTAAAGTAAAAGCAATGAACATCAAGCAAATGTAAAAAGAGATACGGTTGATTTTCTCCAGACAGGGAATTCAGGCAGAAGTTACATAAACAACAAAACATTGGTAAAAAAAGGATTTTACCTTTCGTGCTTTCACAATTAAAGCAGACAAAATTTTTCTTCCACTTTCAGCAAGAAATATTCTGTTTGCTGTTTCTGAAAGAATTATCTAGAAAAGGATTCAGAAAATATGCACAGGTTCATTCACAGGTTATACCAAGTGACCTTAAACGTTTCAATCAATTTTCATATAATTATCACCTCTAGTATAGTTAGCAAGCTCCTAGTAAGCCTTGGGTGCAAAATCGTAAAATCTGGACTCTTCTGCAAATACATCTCATTTTAGAATGATAAAAATGTAAAAGCAACAAGAAAATATTTAAACACAGATTACATTATAAAAATGCTTGCACAAAGAGTAACAGTCAGTTTCAATGCCATGTACTTTAGGCTTAACAAGACAGACAAATCACTCCTTACTGTTTACCTGAAAAGCTTGGCGAATACAATGAAGCTTAGCAAGGAAGTCACTGTCTCCTAGACATTCAAACATTTCAGTCCTATGCAAAATAGAAAAGTTTTCAAAGACCATTAAAGAAAGCAGCACAAGGATATCCATCTAAGTCTAACTGCTACAAAAAATACCTAGTAGAAGTAACTTCTAAAAAGTGATTTCTAGATAGAATATTAAACTTTAATTCTTGCTTTTCCTGGAAATAATTACTTAACATAAATCAATACCTTAACACCCGTGAATAAATTTTGCCTTCTTCTGCTAAGTGCATGGCTTCTTCATACAAGGGGCAGTGGCAAAGGGAATCCAGACCATAAGTGCTACGAATCTCTCTGTGCTCTGAAAGCTGAAAAAAAATTTTTGGAAGTTCATTAAAGAGCTTGCTGATGCAATTTTTATAAAGATAAAACAAATTAAAGAAGTTTTCCTGATGTTCTACTGAAAGATGCATCCTTTTCTGCATCTGCTTAAAACAAAGGGGTAACAATCATCAAGTGAACAGAACAGATACACCAGGTCATAAGACTTAACTTTGTAACTCTTAAAATCTGAAAGCTACAGTTTCAAGTTTCAAAAAGTTTTAATTAATAAAATAAAGGCAGCTTACTTTTGTATTTAATTTGCCTAGTTAAGTTTTGAATTGTCTAGTTAAATAAATCTAATGGGTCTCAAAGCTGTTAAAGGAAAATAACTGCCACGACACAAAGTACAGAATGATTGCACCATACAATTCTTTAGGAAGCTGCAGTAAAGAGATGCTGAAATCATTGCTCTAAAGCATCAAACCTTTGCCACTTGCAATCATTTTTAGGTCTGGGATGCCCTGACTGCTTTGGTTTAAGGAACAGGCTCAGTACTCTTATTTGCCACACACAAGTTGTTTCTTAATAAATAGAAAAAATTCTCAGCTGTGCATCAAGACCTTGTTGACCACCAAAATAACCACCTACATGAATGTAACAAAAATAAACAATGCTAGACCTTTTAGGAATTCTTGCTTGCTTCCCCTCATAGAGACGTCACTGTACTGGCACATTCAGCATTCCTTACATTCTGAGAAATTATGTTTACCCTATATTAAAAAAGTTGCTGCTGCTGCTGATCTCTTTAAAATATAAAGACATTCAGAGAAAAGATTTCCTTAAGAAAGTAAGTAGCTGCAGGAAGAAAGTAAAATATGTTTGGAGAGTTGGAAGATGTGATGGTGATTAGTAACTAAAACGTTTGAGATGGCATTTTAATAAATTGAAATGATGAAGTGGTGTGTTCCACCTAAGGTCTGGAAGAAAACAGGAAAGTTGTTACTGATAAAAAGCAGCAAAGGCTTTATTCACAAGTCTAAAAAATCTCACAAGCTTTGGACTAAGTTACCGTTTTAACAAGGAAAGCAAAGTTTATTTGATAACAGACCTACAGATTCAGTACTAGTCAAAACATAAAAATAAGACATGACAAATGCATGTGCACTGACAACGAAGAAGCAGCAAAAAGGTCACTGTCAGGGAGAGCAGGAAAGAGGTTCTGTTAGGAAGATGGAAAAGAAGCCAGGAAAAAGAGGGCAGAGGCCTTTATCTGGCACACTCACTGCTGCATTGTTGCCAAAGGTGGCAGCTATTTTGATCACAGTAGATGGGAAAGCAAGACTATGAAAAGCATACTAACCCTCATCAACACAAGTGGAGGGCAGCCAGGCTCAAATGGTAAAGAAAATACCACTATTTATCACAGCAGTAAATAAGTTAATTTATCATAGTATTAATAACTTAATTAGGCAAATAGTCATGTTTACCATCCCTTCTGCAGTGCTCCTAGAGCCTAAGTGTGTTTAAGAAAAGAAGCCTGTCTGGTCAGGGGGATGGCAACTGTGTCTAAATTGTCTTTATAAGGATTCAGGCACCTGTGTATTGTAGGTGTCCAGACAGGAACAACTCTGTATGAGAAGTCATCAAATGAGTGATCCTCAGCACCCTCTTGATCACCAGCCATAGCCAAGATGAAGTTTTGGCACACCCTCCTGCTATCCTGTAGAGCTCATCAAAAGGGCACGTGATGCAAAGCCTGCCAAACTGTCCCAGTTTTGTACAGCTCTTTCCTATATTTTGTTCTAATATAACACAGCGTGACATTCTTGTTGCCTCCTAAGCAGTATCCCTATCAATTTCCATTCAAGCATCTATCTGTGTCTTGTTTTATGAATGTTCTCTCTCCTGTGGGCACGGAGCTAAATTTGACCTGACTGTGTGTCAGCACTGAAACATGAACACAGTTTCCAGTCTCCAAAACCAGCCACACAAAATACTTAGTCCTGTTCCTTGGGACAGGATGCAGTGCAGAAGGAAGCCAAGGAACTGTCAACACACAGCTTGCAGCGTGATGAGGCCACAAAAAATGGTGCCACATTCTAATTTCCTGGAAGGTGAAATTATTAATTCCAGTAGGGCATAATCACAGAGCAGTATAAACACATATATGAATTTCAGATTTAAAAACGTTGCTAAACATTTCTATCAGGACATGGAGTTTAGGACAGTTACTAATATTCTAACTGCAATCAGGGAGCTTATGAGGAAAGAACTGCCTTATTTGGCCCTTAGGTGAGACAACTCCGAAGCTGGAAAAGCCTCAGACCTCTTAGCCTAAATTAAAACATTCCACTGTTTCCCTAGTGCAAGGAAAAAAAAAAAGTAGATAAGCAAGAGGAAGCAACTTGACATCATCGTGTCTAGAATAAAAGAATCTGGTATGTCAATTGCAATCCTGTTAAATCAAAGCAATTGCTGTTCTCTACTAATAGCTGAATACACTGGGACGTCGTTACTGCTCCTTCTCATTGCCATAATGTGAAGCATTTCCCTGCCACACACCCTCCTGAGGATGGACAAAATATTAAATCAAGGTAACAGTGTTTTTGTATGAGAACACCAATTCACAGCCTTCTTTTCTCTGCACCACACAATGATGCCCTGTAGCTACAACTACAGAGTTAACTGACTCTGTAGTTTAAGCCTAGTGGCTCCTATTTAACCCAGAACATTGATGATGTTCTGGCTTGGACACCAAACTGCAAGTCGCTCATGTTCTATTAATCTTCAGGACTTCTGTCACCTAGGAATTTCACTAGATTCTTCAATAAAATCTGAGAAAAGAGAGTTTGTTCTATTGGCAAAGGCTAGAAGAGCTGGAAAGGAAGAGAAAATCTTCATAACTTTGACCTGGAAGAACAAGTTGACAGAACTGGCTTTGAGGTATCAAAATGTGGAGAATATTCTCAGGATACTTAAAGACAATTACATGTCAAATTTTGATTCCAATATTTTTTAGCAGATACTGGAACAATATAGCTTCAGGAGAGGACGATGATTCCACTGAGGTGATACATCCTGGTGTTTTCTGTTTGCTTGGTTAATTTTGCCTTTTTTTAAGTCAAGCAGCACAAATGAGCATAAGGGGTTGTTCCCATCTTCACATGCTTGCAAAAGCATTATGAAATTTCATGGGGAAAAAACCCAAACAAACCAGATACAAAGTGTACAAACTATAATGGTTTACAGCTCCTCCCATGAGCTGGTAGACTTGAAGCAAGCTTGAATTGTATTGTCCAAACTACAGCGATGAGTAACCAGTCTCTATGGATACAATCCTCCTTAGGAATGGATGCTAGGCACCACAACTTAATGTGAGTTACTAAATCAAGGAAATCACAATTTAATGTGAATTACTAAATCAAAGTAATTGTGTTATGGAAAAGCAAACCCTATAATAGACAAAACAATTACAAAGAATGTAATAAGTGTGCAATTCTCTCTTTTTGCAACTGACTTCAGTAGCTTAGTTGTAGTGCGTAAATGAGAGCAATATCTATCACAAAATGGATCTATTGAGGCCAACTGCTCCTCCTGTTTTTTGGAGAAGAGTGCTATTCAAGATCACTTCAGCTCCCCAGAGACTACAGAAGGAGATACTCCTCATTCAAGTGTGTCACTGCTCATGAGACTCTTTCAAACACTTCAAGGGAGCTGTAGCAGACTTCAGCTAATAGGCTGTTACCCGGAGATTATTACGCATCCTTTGTGCCCTCATCCCAGAGGATTAGAGCAAGTCAGATGAAGTTCATTACACTGCCAGTGGGGCCAGTCAGGAGGCTCCCTGGCAGTGCCCCTCCCCCTCCAGGGACTGCCGTGCCCGCGGGAGCTGAGGGGTCCCTGCACACCCCACAGGCTTCCCCCAGCAGCTCGGCCCGGGCTCCCTCACCAGTCCCACACCTCTGCTTCCCGCTACGTCATTTAATCCTCGCGCAACAACAGACCAACAGCTCAAACTGGGGCCTTCATACTGTGCATGGAACATCCTAGAACAGGTAGCTGCCAATTTCTTATCATTTCCTCTCAGAAAAACCCCTCCAGGTCTAAACAATACAAAGCCTTCTTCATACACCTTTATAGTATGGTAAAGCAATAGGAAAAAAGAACAGAAAAATATAAATCGTGGTGAAAGGAACTACTACAGCCTCAACTGACTGCTTCTTCACTCATGAAAATGTAATCTATTTTTCAAAAGCAACTTCTATTTAGGAGGAGTTGGGGATGCATTATGCCAGTACACAAAAAAACCCCCAAAACAACTGGCTCCAATGAAGCCTGGAAAAGCTCTTTTTTCCCCATAAGAGAAATATATTTTTTGCTTACAATGATTAGCAAAAAATTAGGATTCTTCTGTTCACTGTTCAAACAGATCACTAAATCTTTAAAAAAGCAATCTTTAAGAGTCTTACCTCAGCTGTGGAAACAAAGGAATCCGTGGATGCAATGCTTAATGTATCTCGAAGGCAGAAATCATCCGCATTATCCTTTACAGTAATGTCTGTATTTTTATCTTTAAAATTAAAAAATAAAAGTTTATTAGACTATCAGCAAATTCCATTTAAGTCTTGAAAATGTGTTTCATGTGTACTTTAACACAGTATTTCATTTGGAAGGCACAACATCATATTACTGTAAGAGTACTTTCATGACCCATTAATATATATAAAGGTGACTGTGGTTTTCTGCCTTTTAAGTGGATTTTCAAATATTATCCACAATGAACTGAAAGAAGAAAAAAAGACTTGACCAAGGTTTCGCCTTTCTTTTACAAACATCTGATCTCTCTGTCTTATGATATTACTTTGCTATATTGATCTAGACCCTCAGTTAAGTTTTTGATTTGGCTGTGTTGTGTAACAAACTGCTCAATGTCCTAGCCACCACTTTTATTTTTTTAAATAGAAGTCCATTAATGAAAAAACCACCACATTTTAGTTTCACTTGAATTTGTTTTACTTTCTACTTCTCATGCCTTTTTTCACTTGCTGTTTTTTCCAGAAAGCAAGTGAGGCTTTTAATCTTCACTGCATCCTCCTTCCTCAAAAAGCTTCTTCATTGAAATAACACATCCAGAAGTATTTCCTACAGTACAAGAATTCTTAAAGCCTTTAAAATAACTGATATTTTTTCTTAAAATCATCTGCAATACAGTTTCCCTCAGTTCTGCTTTACTTTATTCTCAGATTTCAACTGTTGCACTTCTTGGATGGTTTCGTTTTCACCATATAGAAACACTTTCCCAGAAGGATTAAATTCATAAGTCAGTAAGTCAGACTTTGGCTTGATGTGACCCATCCTACATTCCCAGTAGAGCAGATGCATTTATTTTGGGTTACTTTACCTTCAGACATTACACATGTGTTCCTAAAAGCCTGTTTTATCTCCAAGAGTCAGCAGCAACCAGCTACCCAATGTCATCCAGACTTGTTGCTAGGGCAATACTTCGTTAAAAACTCCATTACATAGCAGAGTGGCCAAATGCCAGTTTACTGGGATGGTTTACTCATCACTTGAAATGCTACAAAGCCACATTACTTAACTATTACTTTGGTGGTTGTTATGGTTTTATTAGTTACGGACTTGGAATGACAGCTCACAAACTGCATAGAACAAATATCTGTCTTTGGGAATATTCACCGAGGGAAAAAATTATTCAGAGTTTGGACAAAGATTTTACTAGAGTGAGTTAGGCAAAATGCAATCACGACTTCATCACTATTCATATGAAGTCTGATTTTTTCAGCTCATTCTTACTAGTTCTTTCTTTTGACCTCTTAAAACCAAGAGGGAAAGTGCTGCAAGCTTCCAAGATGGTTGAGAAACAATCACATACTGAAATCTGAAATGCTAGAACAGAAAACCAAACTGTGGTACAACTTGTAAAGCACTAGCTTGAGGTCTGCTTAGAGTAGATGAGTCGATGATGTTTCTTTCTTATTTCGAACTCATGATTTGCATTAATTCTCTTCTAATATTACATTAGATGATTTTCTAATACCACTTTTTCACAAAAAAGTTGCTAAAAGTGCAATAATACTGTTAAACCCAGGGTAGTACAGGCATCTATAGCCTGGCTGCAGATTTTCTGGCTCTCCTTTTTTCAACCTCTCCTTTTGTCTAAGTTGCTTTTACTGTTACATGTGAGTTTATAGCTCAATAACAAGAACATATCCCCAGACTGATTCTAAATTATTTCACTCTGGGTTATGTGGTTGATGACACATAAATGGGAATAATGCTATTTAACTAAAATGTATTCCACATACATAAAAAAAAAAAAAATTGGCGTAAATGAAGGAACCACAGCCCAGAACTACAGAGAATCAGGGGTTCTTCCATAGATCTTGCATTCAAGCCTGTTATAGACTACATAAAGCTCTAGAGTTAATAAAATTTTGACTTAAGCTATCTTTGTTGAAAAATTCATACTTCCAAGTTTTCTAATATGGCCTAAAACTATCACCAAGCCACTATGTTTTTAACATGTTAATTAGTTGAATATGGAATATCTGTGTTTTCACTCAAAGAAAATTCTCACTGCTACAGAAAAAGACACAAAAATTTGCATTTTATGAGGAAGAAAAGGATTAAAAATAAGGTTGGAAATGCTGAGTGAAATAATACCTTTGGCAAGTGATATGCACACACAAAGCATAGCCTCCCTGAAGAAAACCACACAGCCTTGTCAGCTATTCCTGACTTTCAGGCCACCACCACCCTAATACCCTAAAACATCCTTAGCCAAGCAGGTGCTTATCAATACCCACGCAGTGAAGAGAGCACGCTATTATGAAAATTCACCATGGAATTTCACTAGGGTGAAAATTAAGTTACAGCTGGAGTACATACCATGCAAGTACCAGCAGAACATTCTTAGACACAAGAACACGAAAAAAAGAGACAGTGGCACAAAGAGGCTCCTGGAATGAACAGCTGCAGGAGGAACCCACCCACCAGTGCCTGCAACTGCTCACACACTCATCCCTAGTTCTTATGGATTCTAATAACTTCAGGAAGGGAATACTAGCAAGTATGTGAACTTCAAATATACTTTACTTAATTGAGGAGCCAAGGAGTTATTTTGAGTTCACTTATATTTGTAAAGAGGATGAAGTAGAGTTTCAGATGTTACCATCATGGCTCTTGATTGTAGTGCCTTAAAATGTGTATGTGGTCCTTAAATTAGGTTAAGGTATTAAAAAAATGGAACAATATGGAAGACTGCTAAAGCTTGTGAAATTACTCCTAGCTTTATAAGGTTTTGCAAACAACTATTTATTTAAAACTAAACAAGATTAAAAAAAAGACCAGAACCAAGAATCTACTTACAAAGTACTAATCTAGAATAATAATTATTTGTCTTTGTTCTGGTAGGTTTTCACAGTAAGACAGAGCACAAAGCGAACCCCCTAAACTCTCAGAGCAAAATCTGACCTTTATAACTGCACAGAAATTAACTTTTTAGTATTCAACTGGGAAGCATTCACCTTCACATAATGTTTTAAAACTCTGAAAACCGTTTCCATGTTATCTTCCTGCCAACCCTGAATGAAACATGGCAGGAGTTCACAAGTGACTTTGGCACTTAGCTGACACATTTAAAAAAGGAAAGCACTTACCCACTAGTGAAGAACTCACTGGGAGTTACAGATTTTAGTTCCAAGTACCACCATTAAAGTCATGGTTCCCTATTCTGCCCAGTCCTACCACTTCAGTGGAAAATCAATGCAGTAAATACATCACAAGCAGGAAAGCAGGATGAGAAAGGAGAAACTTTATAGACTCTGAAGAGGAAAAAAACTTGTAAAAGAATCCACTTATGGAAAGTCATGGTACCCTCAGAGCAGCAGGGGCCCAGTGTACTGCCAGCCCATGTTGTGTGCTCAGACCCCTTCGATGTGTGGCTTCCTGCCCAGTGAAAGGAATTACAATAATCCAGTTCAGACAGCATGAATCAACATGGTTCAGTTCCATGAGAGTGTGCCACAGTCTTCTAGCTAGTCACAAGTGGCACAGTGGTTTGTCACCCCTTGCTGAAACATCCAAAAGCAGCTTTATTTATACTTATAAATAGTCATAGTTCTGAGAGTGCTGATCATCACTTCTATCAAGTAGCTGCTAAAGTATTACAAGAGGTCTTACAGGACGCACCCAGAAAGCAGTGAATTTTATGTCATTTTGTATTTCTAAAAAGAAAACAATCCCAGCCTTTAGGTGGTCCCCTTTGATGACTAGGTTGTACAGCCACAGGTTAAAAAAAGCAATCCAAGAACGAAGCAGGGTACCCACACAGACCACTGTGGATCTACTGTTGCACTATGTGTTTACATTCTCCAGTAACACAAATATCTGGGGTAGCTGGAGGCACCTCATCTAACTGCATAAAACCAAAGCTGCTACTGACTTCAGCATGAAAATGTATTTCAGGTCAGGGTATTTTAAAAATATCTACCCAAATCTTGTACTCTACCAATACATCAGCATGTATCATGACTTCAACATGTCTCATGGTTCTTTGTTGCGACTGCTCTGATGCAAACTGAACTGACAGATTCCTTTAGAAAACAAAGCAACATTCCTTCCATGCCCACCAAAGCCACAGAAGATATTCCAGCCTGGCTCTCAGTGGGTGCTCACACCTCCAGCAGGGCCCTCTTATAACTCAGAGCTTCTGCTCACCAGTGTGAGACCAGGAACTCAGCAACCAAAGCTGTCTAGTGGGGAAGAAGAACTGGGGAAAATGGGCACAGGACAGCATCAGATAATCAGTGTTTGCAATTCCACCTTCCTCCTAGTACTCACAGAGCTTTGTCAAGGTAAGCTTTGGCTGAGCTTACTGCTGAGCCTTCAAATTACATCCTTAACAGAAACCTCAGTAGTTTTCATGCAGGGAATAACCTTCTGCTTATGTGTGAATAGAGAGCCAAATCTTACTTCCTCGGAAAAAGTTGACTCAACAGAGCTTTCGTAGTTGTTTCCAAGCACAGCTATAATATTCAGGGTTCACATAAAAGCCTTCTACTTAAAACACACTCATACAGGTATAAAATGTCCCTTTTCCAAGACACTGGGTTCTCACCTAATTGACATTATGCAAAACCCAAGATGGTCTTCAGTCACTGTGTCCTGTATTACCTTGATGTTACTCTTAAGACAAAAGTAGTACAGCTGATTAAAAGCTGAATTAAAAGCATATGTATAAATGACAGTAATATATTCTTCATAAGTAGAGAATGCTTATAAAATTTTAATAGTACAATCCATTCAGTTTACACACATAAGCAATAAAATCCACCTGAAAACTGATGTACTGATTTGCAATATTTGTCATCTCGAAAAAGATGAAATTTGCCTAAAATATTCTCATAATCTTCAAGAGATTTTCCAAATACTTTGGAAGGAAATAATAACAATTTCTGTGATATTGATAATAGTTTGGCTATTTTCAGACATTCAAGGTGCTGATTTTGTCCATAAAGTTATCTTATCTGCAGAATACCACATTTAGTGGTGTATAAAACAAAACAACATGGCTACTGCTTTTCTATCCTATTGCTCTCATCTTGCAAAGGTAAATAAACAGCACAAAATTACATGAGTAATCATTTTAGTCTCTCCATGTAAAAATCATGTGTACCTGAGAAAGGAATGTAAGTTCAATTTATTTCCCGTAATCCACGCACACTGGTACATCAAATTACAGAAGAATATTAGCAAATACTACATAAATTTGATAATCTGGAATGGTGGCAAATGAAATATTCTTTCAAAATATAAATCTGCTAAGGAATTCTTCCATAAATTTGATAACAGAGTTGGAATATTTTCCAATAGTTGCAATTTTTTTAAGCAAAGAAATTACCAAAGGCTAAAAATATCATTATAGAGAATATGACCTGTGAAAGCTGTATCTGAATCACTGTAGCAGCATTTATTGTAAAACCAAAATTTCTAAATAGAAAGACCTCACCATGAGAAACTCTACGATCTCAAGGAAGAGGCAGAGTAAACACACGTGGTGCTATATTGCTGAAATCTGAATTTTTCAGAAAACAAAGCACATCTGATTGGTATTTCATACCCTGAATTTAGAAATGATGTGTGCTGACAGCTGAGAAATCAGCTTAGTAAACACAAAATAGATGTTTGCATGTGTTCACCTCTCTGTTTTACTTCTCTGACTCCCTGCTTTAAAGACAAATGATCCTGAAACAGATTTGAGACATGTATCTTGTGTAAACCATGCCACTAGGAGGTCTCTCCCTATCACACAGTCTTTCATTTCACTGAAAATGTAAACAGTGATTCATAACTGCACATTATATGGTTCTACACTTACACAGGCTCACAGTTTTTCACAACTTCTTTACCTTGAACCTAAATATCAGTGGATCTTCCCTGATTTTAAGGTTTAAATCCCTATCCTTTATAGAAAAGTTTTGCTTCTGAGCACTCTTCTGTTTTCAAGTCTAGTAGTTTAGGTAAAGGTTTCTGTACTTATATTTGATTTGAGAGAGAAGATTTGGCAACCAAGCAGTTTGCTCAGTTGTCTGATCCAGAGAGAGTCTGTTTGGATGGATGCGATGCACAAAGTTGTCACTCCTCTTCACAGGGGTGCTCCATTCTCCTGTAGTTCAGAAAGCATCACATCTCTGTTGTCCACAGCAAAGACCAGTTTGAATTCCAGTGCTGCTTACTTCAAAGCTGAGACTTTGAAGCCCCAGGCTTTACAGCACAGCCCTGTGGAGCCTGCCAGACACCTCAGTCATCAGATTTAAACGTCACTGCCTTTTCTCAGTTCTTCACATCTCAAAACCAAGTGCAACCTACTGCTATTTTTGCACAGCCACTTTCTAGTGACAATGGAATGGTCTGTTCAACCCCATTCAGTGTGACAGTACATTAACTCATGGGGATGCAGAGCAGATTCAAGATGCAATGTCATATTTAGAGAAGGAAGTACAAGGTTAGCTTTCAGGCTTCCACATCTAGAAATTAGTACCTTCAATACCTGTCCCATGCCAGAGGCCTCCATAAGCAGGTTAGGTAGAAAGGTCTTCTCACCAGACTGACAGAGGAGTCTCAAAAGTAAGTGAATTTCTCCCTTTGTTCTCAGTTCTTCCACACCTGTGAGTCAGTGGGTGTTTATACCAGTGCATTACTAAGAGTATCCCTTCCTTCTTTCCAAGGCAATTCAGTGCCACCTTCTTGGCTTTCCCACCATGCATTCTTCAAAGAGCAGATAGTGTGATGAAACACTAGTGATGAAAAGGAACAATAACCAGCAACTGTTGCTCAGTTCCTGAAACTTGCTGTGTTTCTAATTGTTTCTTCAAATAACTTTTTTTTTTTTCAAATCAGTTTCTTACCATGTTATATGAAACCCAAAAGAGCAAACACTTTAGTATTCTGGCATAAAAACTACTTTGCTGTACACAGCATAAGAGTATGGGACCATCCAAGATGATCCTGTCAAACTAAGATTTCTGGAAAGGTTTTTCTTTAGCCAGTACATCATGCCATAGGGATGTTGACATTTCAAAGTAAGAAAGACAGCCTGACAAAAGGAATCCACATATTCATTTGTTCTTCCATTAAAAGAAACATATGCTGTCCAGCAGTTGATAATTCCACTTACATGTATGAAGACAGTATCAGAAGAATCTGATACTTTCTAATCCCTGAATTATCAGACAAAGAACCAGATATTCAACTGGTGATCCCCAGTGAAATAAACATTAAAAGATGTAGACATTCATGTGTGTTTTGGGCTCACACAGAGTCTGTACTCAGAATGGAGCACGTTTGACACAGACAAACTCTGTAAGAACAGCCTAATATTCTCAGTCTTCCCTTCAATTTCAGGGCAGAACTATTTTACAGAATGCTGCAGACTCCAGTGACACTGCTCAGGAATGTGACAGGCTTCTGCAAACCCAGCTGCACACAGATACGGTTTAAGAACTTAAATTACTAAGACATATGCTTAACTATAAGCAATAAGACTTAAAGAATATCTTAAGTGCCCCACTGACTGGGGCCTACTTGCATTCCACTTGTCCCCAACAGTGGGAAAGAATGAGATAAGAATCCTTATAAAGTTGTGCTCTATGAAGAGTTCTTCTGAATCTTTAATTTACTAAATAAGACCAATTATCAAACTTAAACTAAAAAACCAAATTAGTAACACTATAAGTTTGCTAAATGCATTAGTAACAACATATTAATACTTGAATCATAATGCAAGTAATGGTTAGAGGAACCTGACCATTGGCAATCACCTAAGTTATGTACATTCATTGCTATTCAAGCCTTGCTTTATTTTACCTTACTCTGGTTTAGCACAGATAGCTAATATATTGACTAGATGACAACTTTAACTACATCTGTTTGAGCAGCTGCTAGTCAGTGCCAAGCCATGTGGAAATATGCATACATTTACCTTTAAATACTCACAGCATCTCTCCATGTAGAACAAGGGCAGCTTTAAATAGCAGGAGAGAGAATAAAGCCTGGTGCGATCGACATGTGCTCTTGAATCAGTTACACCACAGCACTTTGCTACAAACTGGATTATTAGGTAAGGTGGGACATGTGCACAGTCCAGATATCTCACAGAGAATTAGAGACAGTAATTTATTTAAAAAAAAACCCTTTTGTTTCAACCAAAAGGGAAATCAAACATCTCAAACCCAGTTACTTTTTCTAAGAGTTTTAGGAATTAACTGCACAAAAACATAGATGAGAGAAAAATGACACATAAATAATACATTTTACTCCCTCCATTGTTATTGTTCACTTTTGCTATAACATTCCACAAAATAAATTTACTCCCACATATAGTTTCAACTTTGAAACATTTCAAGCTGAAACAGAAGTTTAGGAAAATTTTAAGATATTAAAAGGCCATTAGGAATGAAATGCTTACACAAGCTACTTGAACCTTCCAGTTATAGGGTAAACAATTAAAAAACCACACCCCAAACTAAATGCTTGGCAAATAAATGTGCAGAGCTGTAGTGATGGGGCATGGCTTGTGCTAGATAACAAGCTATGTTAACAGCAATTCTTGAAGACTGTACTGTGTGATATACCACAACCTTTTGTGCCAGCTTCATGGGCCAGAGTCCTCCACTTAAAGGGCAGCAAGATTTAAACAGTAAACACATTCATTAAGAAAAGTTCTTAGCTTTTGGGTACGTGCACATGCACATGATGTTTTAATTTAATTTTAAGTCCTTGAAAATAAATTGCAGACAGAAGTCTATTTTAGTTCTAATTACTGAATTAATAAAACTATAGTGCAGAGATCCATATTTGCTGATTTTATGATTCTGTCAATATTCCATTTTGATATTGCACTCCAAAGCAATTGGAAAGCTCAAAGTACTGTTTCTGCACTTCCAAGACTAAGCTACCATGCCAAGAGAATTGATTTCCTTGGAAGTCTTTTCAAATTTGGAACTATCACTGGCTTTATCTCCCCCAGCCTGTTCTGGCTCACTTTTCTTCACTTTGCCCAAAAATGTTTCAGACAAGCCTCTCTTAAAAGTAGACTGAAATGCAAGAAGAGATTGTTTTTAGAGAAGTTCTAAAAGAGGAATTGGCCCTATGGACCAAAACATGTTCTTGATCATCAGTTTATATAACCTCTCACTGCCAGTGCTTCAGCCAGAAAAATAAACACTTATCCCACCCTCACTCACTTCATCTATCTGATTTTTCCTACCTCTAGAACATTTATACTCACAATATATACAAACTAATAAAAGTTAAGTGCATGTACACCTTTTCTAGTAAGAAAAAGAATCTGCAAACTATAACTTGTTGAGAATGTATCACAAAAACATGAGAGAGGAGAAATAAAAAAACCCAACTTTCTGCATTTGGAGTCCTTTTTCCACTTAGATATAACTTTTCAAAATGCAGGCAAGCAGTTATTAACACAAGCCCCGACACATGGGGAAAATGATTACTTTTCCTTACTCAAAAAGAAGGTAAATATGTACTTTTTAAATAGTTTTTTAAAAATTGAGGAAGAGACAATTGCAGCTGCCCACATATTGTAGAGAACAAGCAGAATTAGCTGTGATGCATTTTGTGTTAGGAGGCCTGAGCAGGGATGCACAGAAACAGCTAACTGAACAAAGTCTGGGAAACAAAATCATGTTGGTGGATTGTGGCTCCATTATAAGCAGCTTTTAGAGCTAAAAGGAGGACCAGCTTGTATTTCATTTGAAGAGAAGTTCCCGAGGGAGAGAGACTTCTTAAGAGAGGAATAATCTGGTCAGAAAAATGAGCAAAGGTGATTTTTATAAACAACAGTTAAGTCCATATCAGACAAGCAAGTTTCAAATGGACAAGGCAAGACAAAACATGGCAGGAGTCAAGAAGTGAGAGAGACAAGGGCTTAGACAGGAGTTTTGGTGTGGACAGAAAGAAGACAGGGCTCAGGGATGCCATTTAAGGGAAAGCAATGAGGTACATAAATAGCCTGCACTGTTGGATCTAACAGCAAAGCTGTTGGGCAAACAGTAACAAGAGTCCTAAAAACCAGAAACAGACTCTTTCTCATCTTACTGGAAGTGCTTTTGGAAAAACCTCCAAGCTAAGTGACCACAGTAAGTGACCTTGACTTCTCCAGTGCTGGGTCAGTGAACAGTAAAATAGATATTCTTGAGCCACTGTTAAAAAGATTTCAGCTTCTAGGATTAACAGAAAAATGCACTCCATGTTAGCAAATAGCAACAAAAAGACACATATTATGAATAGCATTATTTTTCAGCAGCAGTAACTTCACTGAATGTCTATGCAAAGCTACTTTGCATTTTTAGAAGAGTATTGCCAAAAGTATCACTGAGAAAGCCAAGCATTATAATCTTTTCACAGACAAAATGTTTGCAAACGTATTTTTGCTTCAGTATTAGATTGAACTTCTAATTACCAATCTTACTCTCTTCAAGCATTGTACCTAGGTGCTTTGTGATAAGGATTTATATGGACAGCCACTTAGAAAGGAAGTGTTATTAATATTGGACAAAATGCCTTTAAAGGGAAGATTTGAATATTACTGATTAGGGAAGACATACAATCCAATTCAAACATCTGAACTTTGAGTATCTCTTAAGCATCAGAAATAAGGAGTTGCAGCAGTAAGCTGCAATATGAGAGACCTTATGTTTAGCAGTTACTGAACTTCAACAAACTGCAATAGCTAAAAATTATATTCAAAATATGCATTATTTTTTAAAAAGAGGATTGGAATAACTTCTCTGGGCTTTTCCTCAGACTTAGAAATTTTGTTTTCTTTCCTTTTCCCTCATTTGTTGGAATGAATACATTTTCACACTTAGAGAAAAAGCTGTTGTTTTCTTTTGTTTCGATTTCAATCCTCTTTGAGCCACTAGAAAAAATGTTTAGGCCTTCTCCAAGAAATTAAGAAATTATTTAATGTAAATTTATCTTGAAGGAACAAAGTGAGCAAAGGTTTTCAAGCTAACATAAAAAGTTACACAATTCTTCAAGTTATTTTATAGTATGTACTACTAGAGCTCACCTAACTGCTCCTCATTGGAGACTAGGAATTATAACTAGAAACATTTGTTGTACATAGGCAAATAAAATACACTCACACTAAAATTTTTCCAGTAACATTTCAGAGGCAGGAAGAAAATACAGGCTGTAGATATTAATCCATGTATAGCAAGACATTACAAAAGTCTGTGTTAATAAATTATATAAAAACTAAGTTTCAACAGCTTCACTGATTATGCAAAGATCTTTGTTTGTTTTAAGAGCTGCTGAAGAAAAGGTTTCTAATATGTAAATCAGTTCTCTAAACAGTTTTGTCACTAGGTTAAAGGCTGTGCTTATTCTCTCCAAAATGCCAGACATATCTTTGAGTGTGAGAAGAAAATTAAAAAAAGAAACAGACAAACCTTTCAACAAAATCATCCAACAGCACAGACCTCTGTGAGAGATTTTACTGCAGTAGCTCAAACACTTCATTTGTTTTAAACTGTGTAACTGATACACAATAAAAAGTACTTTAAAAATTAAAATGTATTAACATTAAAACATTTTAATATTGTCAAAAGGTTTACGGGCCAGTGTACACAAGTCACCATCAGTTTGAATGTCAGCATTCCTTTTTACAGTAGAAATTAAAATAATAATATGAAGTATTAGGAATTTTGCACTGACAAGGAACCCTACAATTTGAGAATTTTCCCCTCTGACCCGAAATTCTGCTTGTAAGTAAAGCTATTGTTTCTCTCCCAACTCTTTGCATTCCTCCCAAGTTAACTCGACTAACATTTCAGTCTGCTAGAAAAGATCTAAATAGGAAAAAAGATACAGAGAACTTTCTTCAAGGGCAGACTACTGAAAGTACTGGAAGCTTTTAACCCTCTACACACCTTTACATTCATCACTCAGAAATAACAGGATGAATATTTGGTTCCACAGTTTAGTTCTAACTATCTCCTGATGGAGTGCAGCCTTATGCCTGCCTTAGGAAAGCCTGTTTGTAGGCTTCCCGTGCTGGTTCACAGTACTAAGAGGCACAGCATAAAAACAACCACAGTTTAGCCCTATATATTTCTTTTATTTTCATGTCCAGAAGTACTTTTTCTACAGAAATCCTATTTCAGCTTACTGATTTAGATGATGATACTGAAAGGCCAGTGGACAATGCAACAACAGTGAACACAACAGCATTCCATTATTTCATCTATTTAAAATGCAAGTGTTTTCCAGGGTGGTATTAATAATTTATAACTCAACGACAGCTTACCGAGTTGAAAAATACTATTTGCAATTATTTTTATTATTATTACTCTTAATACTATTCTACTCACAGGGAGAAAATATATTTATTTATACCTCTGTCTTCTGCACTGCTGAAAGGTGAATATTTAGAAATATCAGAAGTAGCTGTCCTAGCAGGCAGAAGAGAAGCACTTCAGACACAGCACATGAAGAAAGAGGTGGCTGCAGTGATAAGCTCTTGTATTCCAACAGGCCCCCAGGTAGCTCACTCCTGACTCTCCCATGGGACACATTACCTCAGCCTCCTCCAGAAGGCTGCTGCCTGGCAAATTGTTTATCATGCACAACCAACTTAAAATAGTAACTGGGATCACAAAGTGAAAAACAAGTCTGTGGTATGATTTATCAATGGCAGCACTTAGATCTAAATTTGATCTGATAGATGGAAATGTTGATCTGGGAAGAGTAACTTTTAAAGGTTTTGGGAAGGAGCAGCATCTGTGAACAGTAGATAAATAAGAGGAGAGAGATTTCAGGAGCTCCAGAAGTTTGATAGAAGAATTTATACAGAGAAAGTCAAAATTGAGAAATTGCTAGAATATTTTACCTCTTTAAGTTTCCTTCTGAACAAATTTGGAGTTCCTTATAAACTATAAATTATAAACAACTTACATTCTTACAAACAAGAATAAGAAGTGCCTGTCAGGCATTTATGTAGCACTTGATAGCATCTGTCCAACAGTCAGAGCCTCAACTCCAGCTGTGGCTGATCACAAACACTTCAGGTAGAGAAAACGGAAGAAAAATCCACAAACCATATCTATCTTTCCTATGTATCAGAGAAAAAAAATCAGAGCTAAACATTTTCTGATTATTGTTGTGGGTGAACAGTTGAAACCCTAAAGCCCGAGTGCTGGTTTAAGCATTCTTAATGAGCTGCAAGTGTCATCACAGAATGGTTTGGGTTGGAAGGGACATTAAAGGCCATCTAGTTCCAACCTCTGCCACCACTAGATCAAGTGGCTCAAAGCCTTATCCAGCCTGACCTTGAGCACTTCCATGGATGGGGCAATTATGAATTTATTAAGGACAAAGGCTTTTTCTTATTCACTCCAAGGCTCACAGGCGAAGAAAAAATACTAGTAAGGGGAAATACTTAAATGCCAGAAAGACCACACTGACCATTTAACCCCAGGTTTGTATCTTCCTCTCAAAGAATGAAAACATCCCTCAAAACAGCACTAAAAAAATAATCTTGCCTCTGAAGTGTGTTGAGGGTAGCTCACTTCAGAACTTCACTTGTTTCACTTGAACAACTAGAAATTCTATCTAGTTATGACTCTGACAACAAGGTCTACAAATCCCCCAGCAACACATACTTTTTCCATGTGTAAGCAGCTATTCAGAACAAGTCAGTCACCTCACAGTATTTCTTCAATAAGGAGCTGACATGCCCCACGTGAACCACTGATTATCTTGTTTTTCCAAAACATGGAAAATTTTTATGACTTGTTTGGAGCTGTCTAGAATCTCCAATCTTCTGAAATATGACCAACAGAACTGGACACAGTATTCTAAAACCACACCAACCCAAGACTGCATCTCTGCCTCTATGCTGGTGCTGTCCTTTGCACACAGCCAAAGGTTAGAAAAGGTTTTTTTTCTGCAGCAATGTGCCAAGAGCTTACACTGATTATAATGTGTAACTTTCCTAAAGTGTTCTTCATGATTTTTCTTTCAAAATCTCTCACTTATATGTACAATCCATACCTGCCAGGATTGAATGTAGTTTGTTACTACTTAAAGAGATAATTCAGATCTTTATTATAACCTTTGCTTTTTGTTAATTCAATGCTTTAAATGCCCTAAATTATAAATTTTTATCAACTTCCAGCTCTAAAAATGATTTTCTAATCAATTATATAGTTGATAAAATTATAGCATTTGACCAAGTATCTTCCCTAAAAGGTAAATCTTTCCCTTAACAGTGGGTAGAAATATAAATAAATGTTCATGTCAGTAAGCTAAATATTATCACCTAATTTATGCTATACCAATTCACCAAATCACAGATCTCTCAAAAACCTACAGTCCAAGAAGACTTATCTGCTATGAAACTGTATCAACTGGCACTAATTAAATACTGTATTATTTTGTCTGCAGTAACAGAACTGCAAATTAGCAACTCTGTTTCACAGGCATGACATGCTGGAGATTGTTCCAAATGACTGGGAAATTGCCCATTTATCTCAAAATCTTAGCAAACAAACTAACAAACAAACAAACAACCCCCATTCTCATTTTCCAAGATTAGTGAATAGTAAATGGTAGATTAGGATGCTTTCTTTATCTAATTTCTTTCAGAAGTTTTAGGTATAAATCATCCAGAAAAACATCTCAGCTACCTCTTTTGCCACAAATTATATTCATTCCTACATAGCTTAGGACCCTTCATTTCTGTTTCTGTTCAGAACCGTATTTTGCAGTAGAGTATTACTCTTATTCTTAGTAGTGCAAAGAAGGCTGTACTATCTTTATTTCTTTTGACTACTGGGATTTCTTAATTTTCTTAGACTTGCTTATTCTTGTGACTCTTGAATCCTTCCAGGCATCACAAACGCTTCAAAGGAGATGATTTCCTTCTGATTTTTTATTAAAACATTCTGGAAAAGTGAGGCATCCTTTAATATACTTGCTGTTTAAGTCAAAGATTCAAGAAAGATAATGATGAAAAGCTCCAAATCCTGAACACAGAAAACAGTATTCACTAAACCAGTTCATTACTTTTTTCCTCACTCATCTGGGCCTGCACAAATAAAATTTAAATAACAAAGTAACTCAAGAGGTCACAAATTATTTCTATAAAGAACATTTGAAAGGAATCTCAAATTCTCAGAACATTCTTGGTAAACAAGAATTTAGTTATCACATCCAAAAAATGAAATATTAATTGTAAATTCTCCCAGGGTAATCAAGCAAAACAATAACCAAACACATAGAGCATTCACATGAAGTCCTTTGAGTACCATTTTATTAATTTGACCTGAAAACAGAAATCACAAATAAACTTCTAATTATAATGGATATACAACGCAACTTGACTGATGGTTTCAGATACCAGAACGAAACGTTCAAATGCTTTTTTGCTTTAAGGGTTACATTTACAGGTGTATGCAGACGAGTCAGAAAGGCAGCTCTGACCTAAATCTAATTCCCACCTTGGTCAAGGCTGTGTTTGGTCGATGCAGGACGAGGAGAGCCAAGCGAGGACAGCACAGCACTGCCACCTCGTGCCAGGCACGCAGCTCCTGACAGACTGATCCCAGAACCTGCTCTGCCTTTAAACCCTACAGTTATTTGAGAACAGATCTTTCATCTTGAATTATGAAAAGGCACAACAGCATCCATCTTTAAGATTCAATTATTTCAATAAAAATAATCAAACTATCTGCACTTAATCAGCATGTCAGGCAGCAACTACTCATAGTATTTGCAGTTGTAACAGCTTAGTCACTCAGAACTGTGATAGATTTCACTCACCAGAGATAAGACCTTTGCTAATGGCTATCTGCTTCAGATCAAGTCTTTCTATTTTAATTTTCCTTTTTGGTAAAAAAATTATGACAAAGCATATAAAGTTTCATAGTTCAGAAGATGCATAAAACCTCTGAACACCCATGCTATAAAAAAGGTCATATATTCTTGCTGCATAAATGTTTAAATACTGACAAGTTACAAAGAAAACAATTTCCTTTCAATCTATTGTTATCTAAAATAGAACCACATCATCAAACACAACATAATAATATAAAGAATGTGATTTTTTTGGTTGTTGATTTACTGATAAGTATACTTTTGCTCAGTGGGTATTTCAGTCCTCCCACCAAGAGCCATCACTATAAGCAAAAAAGATGTAAAGTAGCAGTACTCACCAATATCATTAGCCAGAGCAGCAGGATCAGAGACCCCAAGGGTGGCTTCAAACTCTTCCTGGAGACGATAAGCTCTTTGAAGAAGAGATTCAAGCTTATGAATGAATTCAGCACTAATGATATCCTGTGAGAAGAGAGACATTAGAAGATTTCCTATTTGCTTTCAGCCTGTAAGACTCCTTTATAAAATCCAAGGATATTAAGCCTTCACAGAGCAAACCGTGCCACATTAATTTCCTACAAACCACACAGGGACACTGTCAGATGAAAACTTCAACAGCCACAATAGATACTTTTCAGAACACAAACATTTTATTTAGAGGAATAAATAAAATATGAATTTAAAAATAATTTAAATTATCTGTGATGTTTGCTGCACTAGAAATAATGAAAGTAACACATATCTGTTTATTTCAAACTATTACTAGCATTTAGTTTATAAGAAAGGAGGAAAACAAATAAAGTTTAAGCACATTGTTTGTGAATATGCACAAATTGATCATTTTTACCTGAGACATTTATCTCCGGCAAGCAGATACCCTCTCACATAATCATAAAAGAAAGAGAGGACCCAAAGGACTATGTGCAGGGAAGTTGTCTGCTTGATAGCTTGATAATACTGTCCAGAAGCAAACACTGATGCCTCAGTAATTGCCAAAAGATAAATAATGTTAGTTCCCTTCCCATGCCCTCCTCCAAATAACCAACCAAAAAAAATCAGAAGGAATGAACTCAGATCTCCTTTAAATACAATACCACTAAATTAGAAATTGAATCAATTGTCAAGTTTGGTAATTGCATTTGCAAAGATTCAGGTAACAACACAGAACAAACTGTCAGGGCAGCATCAGTAGATTACAGACTGGATGTACTCACTTCTACACTTTCTTCTGCAATTGCATCTCCTGCTCCCAGCTTAATGGAGCCACAGATTGCTTCTTCTTCAACTTGCCTGTTACGAAAAGTTAGGGCCTGCTCCCAGCGCCTCAGTGCTTCTTCAAACAGCTCCATGCCTGGGAAGAGCAGGAACAGCTTCAGCTACACTCATGTTTTAGAGACATGGGAAAATATGTAGCTAAAATAAGCATAATTATCACAGAGATGTAAGCTGAAACAACATCACTTCCCAGCCTATACCAGTATATACCCAGTACATATTAACTTTCTTTTTGTGTCAAGAAACGTGATCATTTTCCCCACATGTCAGGGCTTGATTTTAAGGATTACTACTGCAAATAGTGGAAGAAAAAGTATTCTGGAAAACTAACTTTAGATCAAGTATGAGTTCATTATTTTATGGAAATGTTCTCAGACACTTGCCAACAGGACAGTGAGAAAGAACACAATATTTTGTGTCATTTTACCATAAAGCCACTAAATTATTTACATTCATTGTAAGCAGATGCTGAATATTCTTATTATGACTTACCCATCAAATATAAATTTTCAGGTGTAGTCACTGGAATATTGACAAGCTTAATGTCATCTTCATCTGCTTTATCCCAGGAATTAGAATTGGCACAAGCACAACTGTGACAAGAGGTGGCACTCTGAACCTTAAAAAACAAAGTGTTGTTACAGAGAGTATCCTTAAAACCACATTCCTACCCGAGTACATTACATCCAAGCCATCTGCCCAGAAACTGGTTTTACTCTGTGTTAAGGACAGTAGTTTCTCAGCATCTCTAGCTGCCTGTGCAGTTTGTTCAGGAAACTTCCTTCAGCTCAGTGAAGCCTTTAGATGCATATTCAACACAAGTTAACAGACACTCAAAAGCCTTAAAATGTTCTTACTTACCGAGGTCAGGCTTTGAACTGAACCAGAGTATTTACTGAAAAGTCCTCCATTTGCATAGATACAGGACTGAGATCCTTTTTCCTTGGCAGAGCTCAGAGAAAGAGTCAAGTTTTGTCGACTACTGGAACAACTAGAACCTAAGAGATACATTTATTTTAAAGCTCTTGCAAACTCAAAATATTACTTCTTTTGCAAATCTATCAAGAATTGCATTTACTCTTTTCAATAAAATCCAGTTTAGAAGCAAAAAACAATTATTCTTTTACTTACAGTTCTACTTGAGAAGCTACACATTATAATTCACTATCTGTAACAATAACTATGCATTTTAGCTTAATTATTCACCTATTCTATAAAAAATCAGATCTGAATTTCTCTGTATCGAGATACACACGCAAGAATGGCAAAACCCATTGTTAATACATTATTGATAAAAAGAGTTTTAATCCTGGTTCACAATTAATACTTCCCCTTTGACAAGAAGCTCAGTTTCTTTATAGATACTGTAATTTTGTTTCTAATTTGACAAATTCAGAATTTAAAGTCTAACAATTCAAACCCACTCAGGTGTTCCATCCTGTGGAGATGATTAGATGGATGGAGCACCTCCCCTAAGAGCAAAGGCGAAAAGCTGGGGTTGTTCAGCCTGGAGAAGGCTCCAGGGAGAGCTTACTGCAGCCTTTCAGTACTTGAAGGGGACCCATAAGAAAGACGGGAACAGACTCTTCAGCAGGGTCTGCTGCAATAGGATAATGGACTATAGTTTTAAAACTAAAAGAGGGCTGATTTACAGTAGATAATAAGGAAGAAAGTTTTTCAATGAGGGTGCTAAAAGACTGGAATTGATTGCCAAGAGAAGTCATGGATGCCCCATCCCTGGAAACATTCAAGGCCAGGTTGCATGGGGCTATGATCAACCTGGTCTATCTGAAGATATCCCTGCTCAACACAGGGGTTGGACTGGATGAACTTTGAAGATCCCTTCCANGAATTTAAAGTCTAACAATTCAAACCCACTCAGGTGTTCCATCCTGTGGAGATGATTAGATGGATGGAGCACCTCCCCTAAGAGCAAAGGCGAAAAGCTGGGGTTGTTCAGCCTGGAGAAGGCTCCAGGGAGAGCTTACTGCAGCCTTTCAGTACTTGAAGGGGACCCATAAGAAAGACGGGAACAGACTCTTCAGCAGGGTCTGCTGCAATAGGATAATGGACTATAGTTTTAAAACTAAAAGAGGGCTGATTTACAGTAGATAATAAGGAAGAAAGTTTTTCAATGAGGGTGCTAAAAGACTGGAATTGATTGCCAAGAGAAGTCATGGATGCCCCATCCCTGGAAACATTCAAGGCCAGGTTGCATGGGGCTATGATCAACCTGGTCTATCTGAAGATATCCCTGCTCAACACAGGGGTTGGACTGGATGAACTTTGAAGATCCCTTCCAACCCAAACTATTCCATGATCAAAGGGAAATAATTTGGTTTACTACTACAATTATGCACACCCATCCCCTCACACAACATTTTATCCTCTCCAAGAAAACAACAAAAAAAACCCAACTTGGGGGTTCCATGACTTACCTTTTTCTGAAGCAGCTGCTTTGGTACACTCTAATACGAGATGAGTTGGTTCCCATGGTGGCACTTTCTTGTTTTTCTTTCCACGTCTTCTTTTAAAGTGATGGGCCAGAAAAATTACAGATATTGCACTCACTGCTGTTACTGTGAAAAGTTTCTTTAACCCCGGGGAAAGCTTTATCTGAAAATAAAAGTGTGATTTAATTGCAAATGTATATACTGAGAGACAGACTGCAGCACCAAGAACTATAAGGTATATTGCAAATCCACAGACTATGGGGATCTAAGCAAATGACTTTCAAACAAAGATTCATTTTTAAAATTTCTTCTTAATGCCAGGACAATGCAGGGCTTCAATTAAATCTCTAACAGCAAAAAAATACCGAGAAGGAACTCACCTTTTGCAACTACACTACTTCTTGCACTGTTAAAGAGTAGAAAATCCTAATGCCAACATTCGTATGGTGTTTCAATTTGAGAAGATGTATTTAAATACATTTCTTTAAATTAACAATTTTGGAAAAAAAATTACATTTTATTTTGGATCTAGATCAGTCATAGGTCTATAGGTGTTTAAATTAGTAAATAAGAACCACATACACAAGAAACTTGTATCAAAAGCCGCTATCAAAAATTTGTAATATACAAAGTTAACAACATACACAAAGAAGAAAAGTGCCATTTAACTGGAAACCACAGTTCACTTTCACAAAATCTTTTGGAAACTTATGCTGCTTGAGGAACAGACCGCTGGGAGACAACCAGATCCACAGGACTTGGGCCTCATATGGTGTTTGTGTAACGTGATTCCTCATACCAGAGAGAGCACACAGAGCACCACTGCACTCTGGCACTCCTGGTTGCTGTGCAGTTGGTAAATACTGTCACCAGTGTCCAATCTGAAAACACATTGAAAGCTTCTCTCTGCACTGAGTTTACAGTCAACAAGTCAAGCACCTTTGACTTGAGAACCCTGCCCTTCCTGGTACCATGCCTTGACTGACGTCTACAACTACCACTGTACTCCGTGAGGAAAAGGAAATGCCTGACACAGCACCAACACAAAACTTACAAAATTTACAAAAGACTAATATATTTCACAGAAAAGAGTTAAAAACCAAACAACTGAAATGAAAACCTCTAAGATCACAAAACTAAATGTTAAAATGAACGTTTCAAAGAACCGCAAATGGATTTTTTAAAATTTGTGTGTGCCTACAAACATGATCATAAATTGATTAACAGTGAAATGAAAACCTCTAAAAAGAGGAAAGTTAATAATTGCACATAAGGGAGTTGCACATGATACTTAAAAAGGACATGAGTATGCTGCAACATGAAAAAGAAAATACTGATCTTGCAGTAAGAGTTTTGAAGTACATAATATACAGAAAAAATGTGGAAATAAACATATGCAGCTAAGACTGAGAAAATCTCATCTTGGTTTTATATGCAGTAAAAGAAAAGTACTTACAGTACTTACTTTACTTACTGTAAAATATTACATAGCTTTTGCTTAAAAGTGTCTAATTCAATAAAAATAAAATACAGTCATATAAAAGAACTAGTTTTAAAAGCAGAACTCAATACTATTATTCAAAATTTAATGACAGTTATGTTTAGCTTGTAAACCCCCCAGAAAATCTACAAGGAAGAAAAAGACAATTTGAGACTTTTGATATCTTGAGAATCACTGCACTGTTACAAAATGGAGATATACAGACACTGCAGGTAAAGTAGATGTATGATGATGCACTAAGCATTTATTAGCAGAAAAAGACAAAAAGACACTTATTTTAGTTCAGTGTTATAAACAAACTTAAACCCCAATGTATTCTGTACAAATTTAATTCACAGTCACAAGAGCACGTACAACACTGCAATAAACTTCTAAATGTATAACAAAAGTAACAATATTTAGATGATGTATTTATTACCTGGTTAAGAGAATAATACCAAGAAAGGGGAAGATGAAAGACCCGTAAAGCTACTGTCTTCAGAGAAAATCGTGTCTCAGTAACAGCTTCTTCTGACATGGCTCCTTCTCTCCCATACCTCATTAAGCGAAACTATCTTGAAAACAATCACAGATGGTCTCTGGAATACTCTGTCAAATGAAGGATACATACTAAGTTATGCAACAGAAGCCAGGATGATTTTCTTCTACCAGCTCGAATCTCTTCCATCACAGGTACATGACTTGTTTGATTGATGTTTTTGAGTAGAGGCAAGACTTAATGTGGACACAGCAAATTTGCTGGTTCAGCTTAGGCCCCACTTGTCCAGCCGCTGTGTGCAGACGTGCAGATGTGCAACAGCCAGGACTAAGGAGGGCTCGGTCTGCTTTGATTAGCCGGCCGTTCCCATACTGTAGCCTCTGTCACGCACGGCAACAACCCTGCCTCTGAAACCACGACTGTTGAGAGAACATATTTACCAGCTGAAAGAGTTAAAAGATTTGAGAGCAGCCAGACAAAGTTTATCTCGTTCAGCGCTTCGTTTATTTTGCAGACGCACCACGAGAAACAAACACTATAGCCTGACGTAATCTCCCCGATGCAGGACCACCTCTCTCACTCCCTGATGCTCAATACAAGGCGAAGCCTCCGACCCGTGACTCTGGGACCGCAACCGCGGCACGGTGGGAGGTGATGGAGGCCACGGGGCAGAAGCCACCTCCGCCCGGCCCGGCCGAACCCTCCCCAGCCCGGGCAGCCCCGGCATCGCGGGCGGGCAGCGAACAGAACCGGGTGCCCCGCGCGCCCCTCAGCCCCCTCCCCGCAGCCACCCGAGTCAAAGCGGGCGCGCCTCTCCCCGGGCCCGGGCCGGGTCGCTACAGCTGCCGCACTCAGTTACCTGCCCGCCGAGCACCGGGGCGCGTGCAGCTCCCTCCGCTCCGGCCCCGGCGCTGCCCGGAGACCGGCGGGATCCGCTTCCGGCAGAGGGAGAAGCGGCCGCTGTCGGTCGGGAGGAGCCGCTACCACGTGAGGGAGGCCCATGGCGTCAAGGACTCCGCACCCGCCATCTTTGCTCCAGGCAGCTCCCGCTGAGGGCGGCCGGGCGGGGGCGGGGTGCGCGCCTGGTGCCGCCATCTTTGTGCGGGGCAGCGCTCGTATGAGCGGCTGAGGCGCTCAGCGCCGCCATCTTTGTNCTGTCCCCGCAGTAAAGGGCACGGGGAGAGACACGGGGCTGATCGCGGCCCGGCTGAGCTCCGGGATCCGTGCGCGGCGCATCCTCCCGGCTGCTCCGGTAAGAGAGGAAGGGCCCGCTTGGACAGCGGCGGAGGGTTCGGTCTGGCGGGGGTGGGAGCGCGGCGGGCCGTGTGTCCGGCTGGTCTCACAGCCCGAGGCGTGCTGGTGCGGCGATGGCGGCCGCCCCGGTTCCGCAGGGCTGGGCGGGGGCCGGAGGTCGGCGGTGCCCGGTCTGGGGCAGCGGAGCCGCCCTCCCGCCGGCTGGGGCGGCCACAGAGCTCCGCAGGTCCCTGCTGAAGTTGCAGCTGTGCGGCAGCGGTACCGTGGATACCGCGCAGTCCCTAAAACCAGTAATTTATCGATAAATGGCCCCGTTTGCTCCCCGAGTTATCCATGCGCATGGATCATCGGGTATGAGGGGTGGAACAGCCTGAGGGAAAAGTCCGGGGTATCACCTAGTGGAAAATCACTGTAGGCTTCTCCTGCGCTTAGGCAAAGCCCGAGTTAGGAAAATCCTCTTAGAAATATAGAGGTTAGCTAATGGGTTTCATAGTTAGGATTTAGCGTGGTGGAAGAAAGAAGCGAAAGAGTGGCCTGTATGCCCTGAAAGCCAATATAAAATGAAAACTGTCTAACCTTGTAAGAGGATACACCCTGAACTCCAGAATATTTTTAAATATTTTTTCTCTGTGGGAACAGTAATTAGGGGCAAGAAAAAAAATGTAATGGGAGTGACTTATCAGTTTGTGTCTTGCTTGAGTGGGTAGCTCTTGGTGCCTGAAGAGAAAGACCAGGTGCCTTTGACCAGGTTACTGAGCATACTTTTGTCATTTAGTGGGAAAATTCTAGGTTTTATGCTAAATAGATATGAAGTAATTTCTCTGCCAGAGATGGGATTCGTGGTGTCATTTTTTCAAGAAATGGGATGCTTATTGTTGATGGATTAAAACAAGATAAAAATATGGAGGGATGGGAAATGAAATTCAAAACTACCTATTAATTGACAGAATATAAAGGAACCTAGGTCAAGAAATAGGCAAGATGAACCTTAATTTGACACACTAAAAAGACTAATTTTAAGTTTGGTAAAAATGTCATTCGTGTGCAAAAGTAATTGAAGGAATTTCTGTAAAGGTTACAAAAAACAACACAGATTTTTTTAGAAAAAAAAGAAAAAATATGTCTCTTAACAATCTGAATATGCCTAAGACTTTAGTGGGCTTTTGTAACTTTGAGTGAATGCTGGTGGGATTTTTCTGAAGTGTGAAGAATATTAATACAGTAAGTAATTACTGAACTGCCAGACCTCCTTAGTATTCCAAGTAATTAAGTGTTCAGGTACAAAGTTGCACCCTGTGTCACTCTTGCTTTGTTGCTATAAAATGTAAATAAATGTTAAATGAAATTGTTCTATTGCTTCACTGGTAAAATAACTGTGAGTGCAATTAAGATGCCTGAACTTACAGATTACTGGTTTGAGATGCTGTTATTCAGTGCTGTACTGACAAAATAATAAAAGCCTGTAATGAAGACACAATTGCTGCTTCATGTAATTGATGTCTTCAGAATAATCCTTTTATTCTTAAAATCTTCCGTCAGCATTCCCTTACTGAACTCTGAAAAAGATGTTAGAATGGCTCCATATTTAGAATATCAGTGGAATACATAACACATATAATTGTTTATTTCAATATCTGTTGAAGTGTTAACTACTCTAACTAGGCAGATGAAATCATGAATCCAACAATTTTTGAAAAAATTTAAGATCTGTGTTGTTTCTTTGGGAAATGTTGGGTTCCTTACATGACCCAAAGATAATTTTTGAGATTAGGTGAATTCTCTAGTATTTGAGGGTGTGATAGGCCTTCCATGGTAGGCACCACACAAGTTTGTGATGCTGTGGAATTCTACTGAATAATAAATAGGTTGCTGGTCATCATGCTTTCAATTATGGTCCACATTTCTCTGATGGCTCAATTTTGTTTTTCTTGGGGAATGAAAAGACAAGTCAGGAACACAAAAAAACCCTCCAAGACTGGACTTGAAGAGAATTTTTTCTTTGAAGTATGACTCTCTGCATGCTCAAAGCAAAACTGTGTTGTTAAGTCCTGCTTTGGAGCATTAATTGGTTCACTTGATGGGATGGGGTAGGATGAAGCATTGAGATAGGTGAACTGAAACTTCTGAGGGGAAACAATGGAGAGAGCTGGCAATAGACTGGGAGAGAAATTCTCTTCCAGATCTGTGGGAAGCATTTGATGAAAACCTTATTGCATGAGTGTGATCACGAGCAGTTGGTGTGGAAACAGGCTGAGAGAGCTGGGGCAGTTCAACCAGGAGAAGAGAGGGAGACCTTACACAACCTCCAGTGCCTAAAGGGGCTATAAGAGAACTGGAGCAGGACTTTTCACACGGGCCTGTAGTGATAGGACAAGGGGAATGGCTTTGAACTAAGAGGGCAGGTTTAGGTTAGATATTAGGAAGAAATTCTTTATTGTGAGGGTGGTGAGGTGCTGGAACAGATTGTTCAGAGATGTTGTGGATGCCCCATCCCTGGAAGTGTCTGAGGCCAGCCTGGATGGGGCCTTGAGCAACCAGATCTAGTGAGTGGCATCCCTGCCCATGGTAGAGGGTTTGGAACTAGATGATCTCTAAGGTTTCTTCCAACCCAAACCATTCTGTGATTGTGTGATCCCACTGGGATCATGAAATGGAGATACAGTCCAGCTTTGGAATAGGAGTATAAAATGGAATGTAAGAGAAACTACAAAAGTAGGCTTGTTGGATTATTTTGGGGGTTTTTTCAAGTACTGAAAATGCAGAAAAACAATTTTTGGATGAGGCCAACGCAATGCAGAAGCTGGTGTAAAAGCAGATGTGATAATGAGCTGCAGGGGAAGAAAAGCAATCTCTTCACATAGAGTAGGAAGTGGTGAAATGGAGGAAGGGCAGTGAGTGAGGGAGGGGCTACCCTGGGCTTTCTAGGACTTAGAGAGGTGAAGGATGAGTCATGGTTTTGAATTAATTTCACCGTTTTAGACTTTAACATAAAATTTTACAAAATGTGTTTCTGCAGCTATGTATATTAAGTTACCAAGGTTATGGCAGTAGAGTGAGTGATCACAGTGCTGCAAGATGGAAGGAGGTGTGTAAAAAAATTTTTAACAAAAGGTGAAAGAAAGGCCACTCAGCTTTGCTCATATAATGACACGTGAAGAATCTGTAACATGAACTACACTTCCACGAGAGATGCTCTCCATATGGACAGGAATAGGGACCACATCCACAGGGACATGTGTTGGAACAGCTTTGGCCTTTCGGATGGTTATTAGAAGAGAGGTATAGATTGCACCAAGAAACAGAAACTGGCATAAGCAGAACTCCTGTGTTTGGGTTTGTGCAGTTCCATGTATGAAAAGTTAAATACATTAAATACAAATCTGGCAGCATGAGGTGAAGTCTCCATTCATTGCTTTGTATTACTTGGAATAATGCATTCAGAAAGCTTCTGCCATAAAAAAAATTAAGCCTAAAGCTTTACTAATCCATTATATCAGTCTTTCTAAAGCATTTCTATTAAATCATCTCGCTGCATTTAATGTTCTCAGCGCTTTATTTGAAGCTCACTTGTCCTTTTTAAACATTTTAACAGACCTTGCAAGCTGTGGAAGATGTAACATGCATTCATGTTGCCATTTCTGTTCTGAAAGGGAACGTTACAGTTCAAAGAGGAATTACTAATTTGATGGAAGTTGAGGAGGTTTGGCTTGAAAAACTGTTGCCTTATTTGAAGTGTCTTTCAGTAACAGTGCATATAGATTACAGTCAGTCACTGAACGGAGGAAGTACTTCACCAGCTGGAGCTTATGTTTTAGAATAATGCATTTTAAATGTCAGGCCACTGGTCCTGGAAGAGAATTCAGATCTCATCTAGAAAAAAAAAAATCCTAAATGATTAATTTACTGTAGTGTTTTCAGTCTTGTGAGGTAAGTTCTGAAATATCTTATTGAACAACTATTAACATCATATTAAAAAAGACTGAAACATATACATTCATACTTATGAGTCTATATATACAATTACATGTATAATAAATATATTATTTATATATAAATAATTGTTTATATATAAGGAAAAAGTATTTACGTGTATATATGCATGTGTATACATACATGCATGTAACAAGACATGAAGTATCACATATTATTCCATTACAAATAATATCTAATATTTCAATAATATTATTTGTGTAACAATGTTTATAGTAATAAAACAAACTATTTATACACATACACACATAGAAAAATGACCAAAGGGAGCTGAAATGGCTCTTAATTCAGAGGGATCTTATTGCAAGGCAATGGAAGGAAAAAGTAAGTCAGACATAATAAGCTGAAAGTTTACCAGGGAGATGTCTGAGATGCCCGTTAGGCAAGGTTTGTTTTCCCCCACTCTGTCAGAACTGAAGGGTTCTTGATATTGAAATGAGTGATGGGTCCTGTAAGTGGAAGGCGCAAACCTAAAGCTGCCAAAGCACACAGGCAGAGTGGGAAGAGGTGTTGATAACAGTGCCAAAGGCTGCAAGCAGGTCAAGGAGGGTACATCAGAGTTGAAGTTCAGTTGCAAGTCTTGATAAAGGAGCACTACACTGGACAGATACTGTGACACTGCCGCTAAGATTCCCAGCTGGCTCTGACACCCGGCTCGTGCCAGGTGCTGTTCCCGAGTCTGCCAGCAGTGTCGGGCAGCGGCGCAGCTCAGGGCTGCTCCTCCACGGCTGCAGATGTTGTAGAGTCGGGGTTTCGAAGCAAGAATTCAGAGAAGGCTCTTTCTTGTTTAGTTTCTCAGGTTTATTGTCCCAAGCGAGGGGGAACGACAAGAGAGCGAAACAAAACCCCACACTTACTTTTAAACTGGGGGGAAGTTACAATTCTTTAACTAATCAGGTCACAGTGGGACGGGGAGCGAGGAGGCCCCAGGATATAACACCCCATAGGAAAGGCATAGGGAGTGGAAGGGGTCATGTGGACCAATGGGACGAGGAGGCACAGGGAATTCTCTAGAACTACGGGTAGGAATCAGAGGGAATTGACATCATCCCTAGGTATGTCTAGGGAGTGACTGACAGCAGGACTAGGAAGGGGAGAACCCGGGGTAAAACCAAACCATGGGGGTAACAGGAACAAACCATGGGGAAAAAGACCCACCACCACAATATTGGACAGAATAATTGGGCAAAAAAAGTTAATTTTTAAATCTTAGAGAGATTGAGTCATCAATAGTAATTGTTTAAGTGACAAAATTGAAACAAAGTTATTGGATAGTCCCTCTTGGAATGAGTCAGTTGGAGTATTTATATAAAAAGAACATTACAGAGTTTTTTTTTTTAATTTTCCTTCTGTTGCTGTCTATGCAACTATTGAAATAATAATGACAAAGTGATTGTATGTAGCATTCTTTATTTCTGAAAAGTTTCTGTGTCTGCACCAGAGACCTTGGATGGGCAAAGAGAACAAGATTAAAACGTTGCTGAGTGTTTAGTAATACGTGTGAGTCACAAGTTTCAGTCTCCTTTTGATATATAATATGTCTGAGTGTAGAATGCATCTTTGTAAATAAATAAAACCAAGATAAAGTTTCTTTATCCTGTGATAAATGAGTCTTGTGTTCCTGCAGTTTAGCCTTCACAACTTCAGCAGTGTTGCAAAGGTCCTTTTCCAGAAAATAACAGGCAAAGCCACTGTCAGTAGGCTTGAAAACTAATGTTTATATCATTTGGGTGCCATGGCAGAGTCTAGAAAATTAAATAATTAACTCTCAGCAGATCAGCTCTGCTCCATTCAGAATTCTTTTAGTTTATGACCTAGAAGTCATTTGGTTTCATTGCAGAAGTCAGCAGGTTTCATTTTGGGCTATTGGAGTCCCTTAAAAAAATTATTTATACTAACTTCATCTAAAGAGTCATAATTTTTTAAAAGTTATGTATATGTTGCATATTAGATATCTAGTATTGCTGTCTATTCTAAGGAATTGGGTTTTACTTGTTCTTACTTCTGTTGACAGGTGATTCCCTGGTGTTGAAAATTCCAGCTTCAGGATCTCAGAAAATACAGCTTCAGCAATGTCATCACCCAGCAGCAATTGCCCACACTTGGAATCAGTTGGTGAGATAACAAAGGAGGAATTGATACAGAAATCTCATGTGAGTTGTAGCAATTCACTTTCTTCCCATCACTGTTAACTGGTCACGTTATGTGCACATTTTAGTGTATTATTAGTTATAAGGTGCATTTAAGTGTCAAGCATGGGTAAAAGCTCCTGTACTGGAATAGTAGGGTTTAAATAAAGTATGAGAAGAACTGTGGGCTTGATGAAGCTGAAAATATATTTTTCAGCAATTAAAGAGCACCTTTGCCACAAGTGATGTTTTATCAGAATCATTAGTTAGAAGAGTTAGCAGAGCACCAAGCTGAACTTCATTTTCATTGCCATTGCAGCATTTAGTTATTCAGACTATCAACGTAGTATAGTACAACTGACTTCAAGTAGAACTGTAAAAAAGAAATTTATGCTTGAGTTTACTTGGTTAACAGTTTTCTTTTTGATAGAGAAGCCTCCCCTCCCTGAACTCTTGTTTTCAAGCTAGTATTAATAAATGGAACAAAGAAGGATCTTGTAGCTCATTTAAGTAGCTGAGAGGTGATGAAAAGTGAAACCTTTTCTGTCCATGGTGCTTAATTTCTATAGCAGTTAATTTGCTGCTGAGGAGTAGAGTGTTTTTCTACTGTTGCATCTTGTTTCTGTAAACTTTTGCAGGTGGTGTCTGCAAGAAGGAATATGAATTTATTAAAAGTTCTATCACTGTCATTTCTTTTAATGTTAAATTTATAGGAAAGACCAATTATGACGATTGTTATAATTATGTGACAGGGTACATATTTATGCCTTATTTAGAAAAGCAATTTTTGGTTTAAGATGAAAACTCAGAGATAAATCTGAGATTTTAGTCAAAAATATGCTGATCTTGAGATTATGGCAAGCAAAAACTAGGTTGGTTATCAACATATCCCTTTTTTAAAGTTAACTTTAAAGTCTTAAAGGTAGTAATCTGATACTAAGCTTTACAGTATTTTTTCTCATTTTGTCTGGAAGGTGTGATTTACTGGTCAAAGTAAGTGAAATAAAACTTGGTTTTGTGTTGAACTTTAATAGGGCACTTGTCAGGACTGTAAAGTCAGAGGACCCAACCTTTGGGCATGCTTAGAGGTAAGTTGTTCTGTTGTTCCACAGTAGAGTTGTTTTCTAGTTAAGATCAAGTTGGTAGTGTTTCTTCTTAAGAAATCTCTGTAATAAAGTTCTTGAAATTAGTTTGTTTAATTTATCATTTAAAAGCAAATTTTCTTTTACAGTTCTTTATTTTTAAAATTATTTACCTTCTGTTGGGTACATACTTCCTGTAATTTAAGAATAATATGCTTAAAATGAGATTTTTTTAATAAGAAGGAAGATAGCATATTTGTGTTTTTATTTGAGTTACAATATTTTTAGCTCTTAAGTTTTGAAGGTTTTTTTACTCTTTTTCCTGGGTCTGTAGATCTAAAAAATAATATATTATTCCTGAATTAATTAAATTACTTTTTATAAGCCTTTCTTAGCATTTGTAGTTATAACATCTAGTAGTAAATGCAGACATTTTACAGAATAATGTATACTCTGCCTTTTATTCTTAAGCAAAACAAAGAAAAATCTCCTTATTTTGAAACTTGCAGAAGCTTGTATGAACATTCTCCTTACTTTGTACAAATTGCATACAGTCTGGGTGTAGCTCTGTCATAAATATGCTTTTGCCTGACTTTTCTTGCTGTCTACAAAACGTTGTAATTTTCACTGTATTTAAAGAAAATACAAATATGTTGCTGACTGATCTGTGATCCCAACTGGAAAGCATATAGTTAACTTGGTTTTTAAAATCTCTTGTGAGTTCTTTGGACTTACAGCTGTTTACAGAGATGGAAATTTTGCCCTGTAGGCTTGACTTCATTTCATGGCAATTTTTCTTTAAGTACTCTCAAAAAGATCTCGGGGCTAATGCCCCCCCCTTTAGGTGTATGTATGAGCATTTTTTAAAATCCCCTTCATTTGTGTCCTTTTAGATGAATAGTGGTAACAAGAGATCAGATTATTTTGCTCCCTCTATAACAGAGATAAACGGGGAGAGAAACAGTGTTTAATGTCTTTTGTTAGATGGCCTAAAGTTTTAATTATGTATAAAAAAAACCTCTTGGGAGTGGGGAAGAGGTGTTCAGGGATGCATCAACCTGGCAGGTGGGAAAATGCTGTCAAACTTAAAACATGTTTTTTATTTCTCACATAGAGCTCTTAGACTGTTACTGAAAAACTAAATTTTATACCAACATTTCCATAGGAGAGTCTTAGAGTTGCAGTAGGACACTTAATGTCATGCTGTGATGTTTCTCCTCTTGGATGAATTGGCATCTTGTCTTCACCTTTTTCAGTAGAAAAACCTGGTGAGATCCCAGCATGTAAACAATCTGTAACTTATCAAATACCTGTGATCATTTAATATAGAAAATTGGCCTGTTCAGCTGCTATTTGATTGTATAAATTAACATGCTTAGAGAGTTACACAGATAACCTGCTGCACCCTCCTGCGTGATTGGCCTGACTCATGCAAATGAAGAATTAGCAAAAATTGCTTGAAGATTGGCAGCTGCAAGATTCCACACTTGACTCAACCAAATATATTTTGCAACGAGCATGATTAAAATTGGCAATTATTTTACATGTTGTAACTAGAATGTGGCAAGTTCTTAGCCATATAGTGCTGGAAACTTAGTAAAGGTGAAGAAGCTAGTTAGTTGTTAAGTAATGCTCTGATGAGTAGGCACTGCAGATAGGGGCATGCAGGGATTTTTGTATAAACATGTCTGAGGCTGTTGCCAATCACTATTTCACCCAGACACTGGATTAACTTGTATTTTCTGTAGCAATCTTGACCAAATAAGGAATTGTAAAAATACATGTTGTCAATAATATGAATAAATATATAGAAATTGCAAAAAAAATTATATTCTAAACATTGCCCATCAGTGTGAGAAGTTGAGTTAAATCTTGCAGCATTCTTTTTTGCTTTAGGTGATACTTATTTTATTGCTTACTGTGCATGTCTCTTGGTTTGTGTAGGACTCTGCAAATTTGAAATTTGAGTGGATTTTAAAGGGCCTGCCAGTATACTCCTATTCTGTAAACCTGCTTGAGACCACTTTATAATTCTGTATACTTCTGTGTGTCTTGCCCAACAGAACAGGTGTACGTACGTTGGTTGTGGTGAATCCCATGTTGATCACAGCACCACCCATTCCCAGGTATGTGTATTTGCTGGTAACACAGTTCCTTGAAGCAGTGGAGTTAGAGAACTTTTATTTCAATAAAGTCAATAACCTATATTAGCTAATTGTGTGGAGGTTTGATTAGCTGTAATTGTTCTTCATGTTATAGAAGCAGGTCTTGCTAATTTAGGAATATGTGAGTTTACAGATTTTGTGCAGCTGCATAATTATGCAATTCTTCTAAAGAAGATGGTGCAAATGAGAAAAAGAACAATAAGTACTAGTGATTTGCAAGATGCACAGATGAAAGACTTATTGAGTACCTCAGCTTATGTGTAGTACTTCACTACTTCAGTCTAAATTTCTGGGGCTGTGGCTGCCTGATGGGTAAGAGGAGGAAAGTTGCATTAATGGACAGCTGAAGAGGTGCAAGATAGGGAGTATAAATTACCAGAGACAGGTGCTTTGTTTCTGCAATATGCTCCTTGTTTCAGATGAAGAAACTGTAGGCTGAGCTGAGCATATGCTTTCCTGCTATGTCCTGATCTTGGATCCAGCTTGGTGGGAGCAGTGGAGTGTGTGCACTCTGTTCCCCAGCATGCCAAGTTCTGCCAGGGCTGGGCAGCTTCTCTACGTAGGTTTGGGTCTTAAACCCACTGTGTGTTCTGGGCACACACACGTGCAAGGGGAACACTTGCCAAAATAAGGTATTCTGGGCACAGAGAGGTGGCAGTTTTATAAGCATGTCATTTCTGAGTTGCTGATTTTGAGACTAATGAAATTCTTGCCATCAATTTACAGTTTGTCAGTAAATGCATCTGAAGTTCCACACTGAACAATTTTTGATCCCTAAAATTGCTAAAAAGCCCCTGGTGAATATTAAAATGAAGGAATAGTTTATCCAGGGATTTTACAAGTATGCGGTGTTATGACTGTTTTACCACCACTCCTGATTTTATTTTTTTTTCTGTTTTGAAGCAGGACCTTGAGAAGACAGAGTATTTATACAAATAGTGCATTAATATAAATCTATATAAATACTTTCATGGGTTTTTTTATCAGCTGTTACAGCTGAATCACAGTTCTAAAGCCTTTATTATAGACTCAGAAATGAGGTGTTTCTAGAGTAGTTGGGGGCCAGATGGTCTCTGAATTTTTTGCCTACAGTTTTATAGCTCTTGGCTTCTTACAGTAGTTTGTTCCTGCTTTGCATGCTGCCTTAGCAATGTTATGTACTTGCCAGGTAGGAGAAAGCAGGCAAGCTATTCATTCTCTGTCAATGACATCCTTGTCTTGATATTCTTATTACTTAATTTTGAGGATAGTAAGCACTTTTCTGGATTCTTCTTTAATAAAAATATCAATAAACTTATTAAAATGAAAGAAGTGAGGTTGGCATAAATCAACTTTTGCTTACTCCAGTTTACACCAGCAAGGCTCCCTGTTCATTGCGTCCGCTCCAAGGAAATCATTGGGCCATTGCTCTGAAGTCTTGTAATTGTGTGTGGATCTGAAGATGCAGAATTAAGCACATTCTTGTGTTTAAAATTGTTTGACTTATTTATGTAAATCTGATGCTTTTAGTAGAGGGAGGGCTACCTAATGAGATTTTAGCCTACTCTACATTAAAAACACTGTTCTTGTACAAGATTTTGGTCAATGAAGGGAGCAGGAACTTGGGCATCCTGCAGCAGTTGTAGTATTTTCCTAATTTCTAGCAAATCCCTTATTGTCTATAAACCTGGCTGATACTGACATATAAGGAAGAAATACAGGAAGGATTAATGAAAATATTTGGAGGAAGATAGTAATTGTGTACCCAGTCTTACATTAAGCGAGGACGTTACAAAAATATTAAGATTTGAACAGTAAAAATGTTCTTCATCTGTCAGGTTTATATTGCTTCAGAGTGTGAAGCTGTCAACAAAAGAACTATTTGAGTCTAGAATTTTTGCTTTAATATGAGGACCTCTTACTGTAACTGAACTAAAAACTTTATGTTAGTCTTCAGATTGCTGCAAATAGCTTGAATATCTTGCAGCAAACCAGTAGAAATAAACATTGTAGAGGAGGTGGCTCCCATTGTGGCCAGTTAGATATTCCTTGAAAACTGGTTCGTTGTGAATTGTAGCACTTTTAACAAGAATAATGCTTTCTTCTTATTGTTTTAATTACAGAGATGTATGTCAGATATGATAGTGTCTTAGATTCTGATTGCATCTTGTTGCTAATTTGAGTGATTTGTACTAAAAATGAATGTTTGTGCTAGAATTTCAGTAACTGAATTGCTCTTTTTTAATATTCTAACACACATACTTGTTTCATTGTTGAAAAACCTAGAATTTTAATCTATTTTAGCTTGCATGTAGCAGTATTTGGTTATTCCCAGTTTCTGAATCCCAGTTGTGGTTTTTGTTCTGTTTTAGGAGACAAAGCACTGTCTAACTGTCAACCTGACTACTCTCCGTGTTTGGTGTTACGCCTGTAGTAAGGAAGTATTCCTGGACAGAAAATTAGGATCTCATTCTCCACTACCAAGTACAAGATTGTCTCACCAAGCACAAGAAAACAGTGTGCAGGTATTTTTTAACCCAATGGAACAATGGCAGCTGTAGCTTTGCAGTAAACATTGTGTTTTCTCTTAAGTGAGAAACTGACTTTTAATCCAATCTTGTGGCTGAACTTTCTATTAATTACTCTCTATATTCATGAATTTTTTTTTTTTGCTTTACTGGCATCAGTAGTGTTCACTCTGATCCTTTTTTCCTTAGATAAGTGTTGTCTTGGAGAAAGTTACACTGCAATTTCTTAAGTACAATTGTTTGGAATAATCTTGTAGCAGAAAAAATAAGTGTTATTTCTTTATTGCCTGTGTAATGTAGTTACATAAACATGACAGGTAACTTGGTTAAAACAGTCACAAGTAGAAGTAGAGTATTTCTAAATGTGTTCTGCTTGAGACAGAGCAGTAGAAGAGAGATCATCATGCACAGGTTGAACAGAAAGATTGGCAGTTTTTCAGTCTATGTAATAAGGAAATATATTTACTTCAAAGTTTAGTACTTAATATGAATGTAATCTGATAATTTTCTCATAAACTGCCAGCAGCTCAATTGGAATATCACCATTGGAATTTTAAAAAAATTTCTCTTGTCTAAAAATTCTTCTCACTTGATATAAAGCTGAGTTCAGACTTCTGAGTTTCTGTTCTATTATTTTTAACCTTCTTTAGTCTTCCAAAGAAACAGGTGTAATATATAGAAAAATCAGTGGAACTTAGAAAGTCTGTGAAGCATTTTGTTCAGGGTTTTTATTTACGTGCTCACAAAAAGAGCTTGTCATTCAATAAATGCCTTCCTGTCTACTAGTTTGTTTCTCTATTTGTACATTTTTCTTTCAAGAGTTTAATTTGTCTTCATTAACTGTAGTGAGCCATCTGGTGGCACATCAAAAACACCTACACTGGCTTAGATGATGACTCCTGCCTTAGCTCTTCTGTGCTGGCTGCTTTGTTATCCAGGGGGAAAAAATGTTTTGTTTGAAATGTTTTGTTGAAACCTGGCTTTGTTTTGGTTCTTCAGCTGTTGTTATAAAAATCATGCAGTGATCTGAAAACAAAAACATGGGGGAGTTCTTAGTAAACTTTCTCAGGGTACCTGTGAAATTCTGGTGTTCTCACTTCCTGTGCAGTGAGAATTCAAAATACATTCATATAATTTTTCAGTTTTAAATTTGTTGGTAAAATTACACATAGGCTTAATTAAGTGGAAAAGTGATGAATTAAAGTAAATATTCTTTTTCTCATTTTAAGGATTTTAAAATACCCAGTAATCCCACACTGAAGATTCCATTAGCAGCTGTATTTGATGATTTAGATATAGAAGTGGAAGAAGATGAATTGAAAACCAGAGGTAATAAAAGCAGAACCCCGTGCATTATTGCATGAGTATGTTTTCAAGTCTGTTTTCCAGCTGTGTTCTAATTCTCTTCTAAGTGGAACTGTTTCCTTTTCTGCTCCAACTCAGATGTTTATTTTTAGTTTCACCTTTCTTGCAGCAATCTTTCCTACCTTCAGAGCAGAAGCTATTACCTGAGTTTGGCTGTTGCCCAAGCATGTTGGAGTAATGTTCAGTGCAGTTGGTATGAACCAGCCACTCTGGTTCAAGTAGGCTTTTTTAAAATCCATTCTACTGGTTTTGCCTGCCCTGAAAGACTCCTGATCTAAATATGTTCCTGCATTTTGAATAATCCTTTTCTGAGCCTGTAGTATCCTAGTGTAGGGTTTTGTTTTCTCCTTAACATAATTGATTTCATGCACTGCCAGACTTTCTCATATCAAAGATTACCCCACCCTAATACTAAATCTAGTGTAAAGATGAAAATTAGAGTGATGAAATACTGAACAGCGAAGCTAATCCCAAACAGTAAAGTTTTAATGTTTCATTTCATAAGAGAACGTAATAATTACTATTTCTTAAAAGCCTCTAATAATTGTTGAGTATTCTAAAAATGATGTGTGTATTTGATGGTAAAGAAAATATTTCTAAGTACCATTTTTTCAGAAAAATATGACCAGCAGATTGCTGAGCTGTTATTTTTGAGATACCATGGCATATGTCAAGGCAGTTTGTTTTCCATCAGTGATGATAGAAAAGTTATTCTAATTTATGCATGTGCCAGTTTTGGCTGGGCAAGAGTTAGTTATCTTCACAATAGCTGCTGTGGGGCTGTTTTTTGGATTTGTGCTGAAAACAGGTTGATAATGTAGAGATGTTTCAGTTATTGCTTAGCAGGGCTTACACACAGTCAACCTTTTCTGTTTCCCACACCACCCACCAGGTGGGTTGGGGGTGCACAAGAAGTTGTGAGGAGGCACAACTGGGACAGCTGACCCAGGTGATCACTGGGATAATCCATAACATGTGGCAGAGGGAGAGGGAGAAGGAAGACTGGGACTTCGAGAGTTAGGGTGTTTGTCTTCCCAAGTAACAATTATTCATGATGGAGCCCTGCTTTCCTGGAGATGGCAGAACACCTCCCTGTCTGGGGGAAGTGATGAATGAATGCCTTGTTTTGCTTTGCTTGTGCAAACAGCTTTTGCTTCACCTATTAAATTTATCTTTATCTCAACCCATGAGTTTTCTCACTTTTACAGTTCCCCCCATCCCACCGTTAGGGAGTGAGTGAGTGAGCAGCTCTGGGGGGTTGAGTTGCTGGCTTACAGCAGTGGGTCTCATTTCTCCTTCACTCATCTACTACCAGCTTTCCCTCTCCCAAGTCTGCTGGCATTGGTCAGAAAACCTGCCTTGTTCCTTCTGTTGTCTGGCACAGTCTTACAGGATGTGACACCACCCCATTAATTTGCCATCTGCCCTTACATCATTACACCATGTGTTCTGTTCCTTGTTAGGTTCTCCAACCAATGCGTGTATTTGTATATTTTTATCTCTTCTTGTATTATTAATATTTTGGGAAATGTAGCTTACATTGCAATAATATATGATTAGAATTGCATTAAAGTTCCCAGTAATGATGATGTGACTGTGTTAAGAAACTTACTCAAACTGAAAGGAAGAAACTTCTTTAGCTTTCTTTTGACTTTGCTCCTAAAATTTCTTTTGAAATGCTTTTGATAAAGCAAACATTAGAATACATCTTCACAAGAAAAGAAGTCTGTTTGAAAACTTTCCTTTCAATAGTACAGGCTGGAAAAATGCAGTGAGAGTATCTTCCTGAAATAGGTGCTGCTTCTGAAAAAAACTGAAATAAAATCAAAATCCTCTAACTGTTCTTGCTTTCCAATTTCAGTAAGAACGAATGTTCTCTTTGTAGCAGCATTTGGAATGCATGGTCAGATACAGGAAGCAGGACTGTACTTCCATTCAGACAGATAAAAGGACATTTTAAAACTTAATTTTGAAGTCCTGTCTATTAGAAATTGTAATTGAGTTAACCCAAGTGGTTTTCAGATGTAGAAAGATTTTTAGTAGCAACTTTTATTTTTCTGCCATAGACCAAACTACCAGGATAGTTCCTATACTTCAGGAATTTCATAGTCATCAGTACTGATTGCTGTATGTTTGTCAAGATTTTTAAATTTTCGGGTCTTACTGATTCTTTGTTTAGAAACATAACTGTTCCCTCATACAAAGTCAAGTTTATTTTGAAATATTACTTCATTAATGTAATACCTTAGTAGCCATGAATAGCATATTTCATAATTATGGAAAGAATATATGTCAATTTTACAATTGACATAACTTTCATGTGTGTGGAAAAAGCATATGTGACTATCTGTAGAGAAAGTAATGTGGGTTAGGAAATAAATTATGTGGCAAAGTCTAAATTGAGCAATCTGTTAATAAAAACAAAGGCATATCATTGGAATAGAAAAAGACTTAATTGCAGCACTAGCCTGGGATAATCACATGCTGAGTAGGTTTTGAATATTGAGTATAATCTGATTTAGTGTGAATTTGGGACAGAAGAATGAAATCTTTGAGAAGCTTTTGGTAATGTGATTAGTTACAAATGCAGCAGAGCAACAGTTTAACTGAACAAGTAAGTCATTAAGCTGAAGTAAAACTATAGTGTGGATAAACATATTTTAAATTAAAATCTGCTGGTGTCATAAACCATGAAAAGTTAGTAAGATGAAATACATTCCATGTGTCTGGAGTGTTTAATGGTCAATCGAGATCAAAACACTTAATTACTACTTGTAGTTAGATTGATATTCCTTTAGGAGTGCTATGTTTCTTTTAGTTGCAGTTCTGCATTAGAATTGGCATCCCAAGTGCTCCATGAGTATTTTGATTAGTATGTATTTTCTAGGAATTATTGGAATAACAGACTTCTATTTATTCTGTTTTTCAGGTCTAACAGGATTAAAAAATATTGGAAACACTTGTTACATGAATGCAGCTTTACAAGCTCTTTCCAACTGGTAAGGAAAATTACAGTTAATGCAATTTTGTATTTGCTTATGCATGGATTTTTTCCAGATGGACTTAAGGGGTTTGGAGAGATGCACTACCATGGAAGAGGACATATATTTGTTGAATCTCAGTCTTGTATACTGCAGACAATTTATTATGGCATATGGGTATATACAGCTTTTTCCCTGTTTCATTCTAATGCCTCCTAAATAAAAATACATGCAATTTTAGAAATGAGAAGAAAATCTGAAAAAAACTACTGGATTTGTGGATTAGTCTTGGTATTTTTTTTCCTTTGCTACAGAAAAAGGAAAGGAAATGCATTAGAATAAACCATAATTCAAAAAAAGAGATATTAGGATCAGCATTCAGTCGTTACAAACAATGTATCTGGAGCATTCTGTGCTAAGTCATGGTAGGAATGATGGAATGCAATATCCCATGGCATCCATGGGAATTCTAGACAAGTTCATGAAGGAGAAATCTACAGAAGTGGAAGATGTAGGAACAGTATCCCAGCTGGAAAGCTTCCTGAAGCAGGAGTGGCGGGGCAGTGGCCGGTCCTGAGCAGGTGTCACACAGGGTCACTGTGGCCCAAGAGCAGGCAGGACTGAGGGCCTCGTTGAGGCTCTTGGATGACAGAGAGCACTGTGGCAGATGTCTCTAGACGATAAAGAAGTGGACAAGGCACCATGAGGAAAGTATTCTGTTGAGAAATGCCAGATTTTGGAAGTACACTGGGATGTCGTCTTTCTTGGAGAGAAATGGGTCCAACATGTATGAGGGTTGTGACTTCAGAAAGGAGGTTGAAAGGAGAGGAGAGAGTATGTGAGTTGGCAACGCTGCATGAAGTAAACACTGCATGAAATAATCATGGAAGTATAAATGATTTGCCTACACACATCTTGTGGCACTGTTGGATTCTAGAGAAAATATTTGTTTGGAATGCTGTTTATGGACTAGGCTCGTGGTGATTATTGCTGGAGTGGTGCATGTGTGCTTCTGTGACAGCTTGTAGGAATTGCCTTGAATTTGAATCCCATTAGACAATTCTGGTGCTTGAGAAATGTCAGAGCACGTTTGAGGAGCAGCGTGGCTGTACTGCTGAAGTTGTCCTACCAGGAAATGTTTGGTCGCAGTGTTTAAGAACGTAGGAAGTGCAATTGTTCACTAACAGAATAGCATTACTCTTATGTTATAATCCTGTATGAAATGCAGATTTCCTCTTGTATTTTAACAACCTGAAGAAATTACTGTTTTCTTCTTTTTATTCAGCCCACCTTTGACGCACTTTTTCCTTGACTGCGGAGGCTTAGCCCGAACAGATAAGAAACCTGCAATTTGTAAAAGTTACCTCAAGCTGATGACTGAACTCTGGCACAAAAGCAGGTATTAAATCATTTTGGTGATGAAATGATAATAAATACATTCCAGAGTCATAAGGGATGCATTAATCTGTCCTAGGTTTCTAATCTTTATTTCATGTATTCACAGAATTCCTCTTAAAAAAAAAATTAGGAAGGAAAGACTGACTTGCAGGACTCAAGCATTCCTTATGGCCTGTTCTTTTTCATGTGTACCAAAGACAGGGCAAGAAACAGATCAGATGACAAGCATTAAGCTCTTAAAAATGCTTATATTTGCCAGAAATACATCTAAAATGTTTAACTACTTTATCCTTTCTGTGTCCTTCGTTCCGTATCAATGTTTTATCAGTTTCTCTTAATTCCTTATATGGAATTTGTGTAATATCTAGCTAAGAAAATATTTCAAAATATAAATACAAAGGTAAAGAAACAGTAATTGTGCACAGTGCCAAGAGTATGTCTGATTTGTCTGACAAGAAATGTGCCATAAAAGGCCTGAAGTAGTCACTGTTTCAGTTGGGTGACAGGTTTTTTAAAATCTAGTTAATAAGTCAATGCCAATATTATGTTTTGTTAAGATTAATATTATTGGTGTTCAGTTGCAGGTAACGGTATGATCCCAGTAAATATAAAAAAATCCATTTAAATGCTTTCTTTTTCAGTGTTTATATATTTAAAACTTTTTTTTAGGCCTGGATCTGTTGTTCCGACTGGTTTATTTCAAGGAATTAAAACTGTTAATCCGATGTTTCGAGGCTACTCTCAACAGGTAGAACTTTCTGATGTCTTTTAAATCTGCCTAAGCCATAAAGTTATCTCTTGATTAGAAATCTAATGCTTAAGATACCTAACTTCCTATACTTGTTTAAAGCAAATGCAGCATGAACTTTAGTTAACATGACTTGAATTTAGATCATCTGAAACGGAATAATAAGTAGTTAAGTCATGTTTTATATTTATTTATACCAAATTCTCAAAAGGCCTTCAATTTAGAATAACTCCTTTTCTTTCAGAAAAATTTAAGTAATAATATCTGAATTTCTCCTTTGTGTGAAATAATGCCGCTAATGTTTGAGCAGTCACAGAAAACAAAATAAAGATGTTCAAAAATAAAAAAGAATATAACAGATTTTTAATCTATTTGTCTAGCAATGATGTTTAAAAAAAATACACAGTATGCAGTTTCCATTTAGTATCTTGGAAAAAAGCCCCCCACCATTTGTGTGTTATGGGAACCACAGGTTGGTAGCTTGATCAACAGGCAGGGATTGTTGTATAGCAAAGGCATTCTTCAGTTGCTGCTTCATACAATATCTTGGTCCATTCATACAGTGTGGAGCACTTCATTAAAAGCTTTAGGACTAGGTGAAAAATTTAAACCTTGTAATTAGAAAAGCTTACTAGTATCTTCTGGGAATCTACATTTATTAAAAGGGATTTTGCTTTTTCCGTTATGTTTCATATTTGTGGAGTGAGGGATTAGGACACATGTTTTGCTGTATGTAGCTGTAAATTCAATGTTTAAATACTAATCTTAATGTTCTGTAATCTGCTCATGAATTTCTAAAGTGCCACCTAGATTTCTGAAAAAGCAGAAATTCAGCCTTGATAACCAAAAAGAAACTGTATGGAAACTTAATTCTTGCAGCTTTGAACACTGATGAAAACATCTTTTTCCATGCAGAGCAACACTTAATGAGAACCTTTTTAGGTTAGGCCTGGATCATAGTTCAGTTGTACGTTCAGCAGGTTTCATGGCAGCAACTAAAATGCAGCAGGACTTTCATAACCAAAACTCTCCTAGTGCAAGTTGGGCAGCCATGTCCAATATTCAGGGAGAAAATTACATTGATCAATGAAGAATGTTTATCTCTTCATCTCTGTCTTGGTGTTTTTGTTAATTTTGGTTTTTTGTGAAAGGATTGCCAGCAAGTAGGCATACTGGGGTTTTTTTCATTACCCAAATCCAAAAGCAGTTCTATAAGTTGCAATTTTTAAGAAAAGAAATGCTTTGTAGTCAGCAGTTTTGAGCTTAATAAGTAATTGCTATGATGGATGGGAATGTTGAGCAGCAAAAATTACTATTATGAACAACCAGAATACAAAAAGGAAAACAGAAGAAAATAAAAGCAGTAGTAGTTGCCAACAAGAGGCTTTTGTTTTCTTGCATGCCTGCTTTATTGGATACTTTCTATTGCCAAGGAGCAGGCAGCTGTGCTGATTAATGAGATTTGGTGGCTTTTAGGATGTTTCCAAACACAGGTTAGACTTGCAGTATTACAGCTCTTCGTGGGAATGCATTTGGGAAATCTTGTTGAGGCTTTAGAAGAAGAATTGTTGTATTGTTGGCAGTGTAATGCATTGGAAAGACAGGCTAAGTAACATCATAGTAATTTTAATAAAGTACTTCATACCCAGTGAAAGCAAGGCTCTGGTTGATTTTCTGGATAAGGTTTAAAAAACTGTCTCTAAAATGTTCCATTACAAGCAGAGCTGGGGTCTGACCACATTGCTGGTACTTGTTTGAGTTACGTTTATCCTTCAGTAAGCTATGGCAGCATTTTTACTGGTGTTGGTAAATCAATTTATTTTGGGAATTGGAGTGTTTTGAAGGAAACTTGTATGATAAGATTACTTTTGACATGCAAGAAATGTATGCAGGAAACATACATGGTCTGGAAATGAAAGTCATTTTGAACATTAGACCTGGGACAGAGGAACTTCCTTTATTCTTTTAACAGCCCACTTTCGTTTTAGTTATCTGCATCTTTTCTGATATGAATATCTTCCAGATAAAATAGAGTAATATGGTAAATCTTGTTCAAAATTTTAGGACGCACAAGAATTTTTGCGTTGTCTAATGGATTTGCTTCATGAGGAGCTCAAAGAACCAGTTGTAGAACTGGAAGATGCCCAGCCTATGAGTGTTGAAGAGAGTATGGAAGAAGATAAGAGCCAGTCAGACTTAAGCTTTCAGCCCTGTGAATCCTGTGGTAACTGTGATAAAACAGAAAACGACACAATTTTCAAACCTGTCTTAGAGGATCCTGCAGAAACAACCATGTTAATTCAGGATGATGATAACTCAGTCACATCCAAAGACTGGCAGAAAGAAAAAATATCAAGTAACAAACTTAAACGAGCAAATTCTATGGAAGACTTGGAAAAAGACACAAACACTGCTTCAGAGACCACTGAATTTTTAAATAACCAAGGAACTGTCAAAGTACAGATACACAGCAGATTCTCAGGTAATGCATTGCTGAAGTGCAATTGAAATAGTCAAAATCTTAGCCAGAATATCTGTGGGAGTGGAAGCGAGTTGTAGAACATAATAGAAGTATAGGTCAAATAGTGTAGGTGCTTTTACTTTTAAACAATGTCCCTACTTAGTTAATTTTTTCAGTTTAGGTGTTCTGAATTCAGTTTAAATTCCCTTGACAAGCTAACTATTTGTACTGGGTAAGGTTTCAGATAACCAGAAGAGTGGAGTTTTTTGTTTTGTTCTTAACTTAGAAGGAACTGAAATGGTGCTACATTCTTAAATGTCCAGTAGCCTGACAGTGTGGATAAATAAGTTACATGACTGTTGTGTATGTTCATTCTGCAGTAATTTTTTTCACAGAATTTGTGCAAATCTCAATTGCAGAATACATCAATGATGTTCACATGAATGACGTATCTGCAGCCCAGACACCATCATCAGTTGAAGGGATGAACACACGCTTATCAAACAGCCCTCCAAAATCATTCCCTTCGTGCTCTTCACTGGCACAAGTCCACAAAAAAGGTAGAGGCTCTTTATTTTCTCCTTCCTGGCACTGAATTATTCTGTATTATAGTTTTCATTGCATTTCTTATGTCTTGTGTAACAATGCAGTGTTGTTCCTAAGGGGGTTTTAGCCCTGTTTCTGGTGTTATGAAAACTGAACATGCAAGATTATTCCCTGTATTTCTGCAATCTTCTGATTCTTTTGAAGCATGAATAGTATTTGCCTTTATTTTGGGAAGGTAGAATATTATTTTCAGACAATTTTCTCAGTTGCACCAGTTTCAGGAGAAGAGAAAGGTATGAGAAGTTAGTACCCTCAAAGGTAGTGCTCTCCAGAGAATAAGCTCATTGGTTCTTCAGCAGAAGTTCAGTAAATCAGCATTTTAGTCAATTAAGGTTTAAGGAGGCATGTGTAATTGTCCTGTAGATAGACCTGTAAATGCTGGCTGCTTCACGATTCTTAATGTCCCCGCAGTGCTGAGTATTTCTTTTGGCACTGCAGCAGGATGCATTTATGAACATCTGGAATATTTAGACTTCTACTGCCTTTACATATAAGACAGTGCTGCTTTAGGGCACAAGGAAAAACATATAATTTATTCCCTGATTTGTGTAACAGTAGATTCCTTGAAGCAAAGCTTGTATTTCAGAGCATGCTTTTAAGGCATTGCACCAAACCTAAACCAAAAACTAATACAACTTTAATATTGTGATCCTGCTTCATTCAATAGCCTGTCCAGATAAGTTCTGAACATTCATGTTATCTTTTTAATGCTTTAGCATTGGTATTACATTACAGTGATTTAATGGACTTAAATCATTGACCTCCTTGGTTCATTTGTTCAGCAGCTTTGACACTGCATCTATGCTACTGTCTCCAGTTTTGGCTTCACCATTACAGGAGGGTTTTAGAGAACCTGAATTGAGTCTGTCAGAAGAGGTACTCGGTCACTGGTGCTTGCCCTGGAGAGGTTGAGAGACCTGGGTTTTTTTAATAAGCTGCTCTTAGGCTGGACTCCAGTCATACCTTTAGTCTATTTCAATCCTCTGTCGTCAGTGTTGTGATACGGTAACCTTGTGCGTGAGCTCTTCAGCCCAGCGTGGTTGAAACTTCCCAGGAAGATCTGATCAAGTTAAGTGTTAAATAGAATGTTCCTTTTTATACCTTGGGGGATTCCTGCCAAGATAAATCCATCATGTAGCAATAGGCTGTAGATTTCAAGACTGGCAGTTTGAGTTTTACTTACAGAGGCAAACGTTTCTGGTGGTTGTCCCCAGCTGACCCCACACGAGTTGCCTGTAATGGCAGTAATGTGATCTTGTAATTCCTAAAAAATATTTAGTAAATAAAAAACAGGGCTTGGCTCATAATTTAACTCTGAACATTTGGGACTTCTAATTATATTACACAAAGCTGAAGTGTAATCACAATCCACTGTACTTTGCCTTACTGCAGCATTTTATTTTTGTCATTTTATAGTTTCAATGGTATCGTCACCAAAAAGGAAGAAGCGCAAGAAGTACAGGAGTGTTATCTCTGATATATTTGATGGCACTATAATAAGTTCAGTCCAGTGCTTGACTTGTGATCGGGTAAGAAGAGAAAGTTCTGGCTTATATGTTGTTTTCTTACTGCTTTATGAATATAGTCATTCTCTGGTAACTTTATATTCTTTCATGGCAGATTTCCTCAGAAGGTTGGGGCATTTCATACTCGTTCTCTCAAATTGTAATAGTGGCTACTACAAGCACTTTGTGTTTAGAATAGCTTGTATTCATTGAGCTGAATATTTACTCAGAGCTGAAAAAAACATTTTGAGAATTGGTTTACAGCAAGGATGAAGAAAGAAGCTTGCTCTTCAACTTAATTTAGGTCTCATTAGTTTTTAATAATGTTCTGAATATCCTATTGCATACATGATTCTGTCCTAAGTTCTCAGGTACCTAATGTTTCAAAGAAAAGATAAGACTGTGATCTAATATAGTGCTGTAACTGTCTTGTCAGATAGATTGAGACTAACAAAATAAGTCTTTAAGAGTCTTTAAAAAAATCCAAGTAAAGACACTAACTTTTGCAATTATATGAATCATTAGCTGCTTTCTGAAGTTGTCCTCTACTGCAAGAGGAGATGCAACATAGGAAGGAAGAGTTGATTATTTTTTTCCTGTACTATTTGCTCAGAGGATTACTTGGAACAGCACATGTGATCATTAAAAAAAAAAAGTCAGTTATCTAAATATGTCTAATGGACTGCTGTAGTTTCAAAGCAATAGTATCAAATACTGGATATCCAAATCTTTACATTGGGGACAACTTTCTCAACATAAGGCTTAAACCTAACCCTGGTATATATGCATGCCTTTAATACTTCTATTGGTTTAGATCTAAGTGTACAGAGACCTCAAGGTAATCTGGTGAACAAGTTCAAAAAACAAACAAGAATTTCTAAGATGTGTTTGATGTTTGACTCTGTGACTATGTGATCACTAAATGAAGCACAGGAGCAAGAAAATGGACAGATGGGTCTCCCTTGCAGCAAGTCCAGTAACATCAGGTCAAGATAATGTCAGAGTAAAATACTCTGGAAACAATGGACTGAAGCTTTCTGAACCTATTTTGTGTAACACAGCCTGAGGCAAAAATCATAGTGCTTTTTATGACTGATATGAAGACAAATAATAATGACCTAAAAAAAGTTTTGGTGATAACAATGTGCAAGCTCATTCTAAAATGTTATTTTTTGGTTCCTTGTTTTTAGAAAATGACTTCTTATTAATGTACTTTTTTATAATTAATTTCCTACCTAGTGGAATTTTCAGTTAGGCAGTGACTTGGTAGTTACTAGTGAACTTTACAGAATTCAGTTTAATTACCATTTCTCTTGAAGCTTAACTTCATTGTGTTTCATTTATTTTCTTCCTTAGCTGTCTGTAACCCTGGAGACCTTTCAGGATCTGTCCTTGCCTATTCCAGGTAAGGAAGATCTTGCTAAACTCCATTCTGCAAGTCATCAGACATCTCTAGTCAAGGCAGGGTCATGTGGAGAAGCATATGCCCCCCAGGGATGGATAGCCTTTTTTATGGAATACTTCAAAAGGTAAATAATATTTACCTTGTTTGATTTAATTATCTATTTTGAAATTCTAGTTTCTGCTCTTCTGGCAGAACATTTGTTGGTTTTCTTTCTTTTCTGTCAATGATGTTTCAGGTTTGTTGTCTCATGTGTTCCTAGCTGGTTTTGGGGTCCAGTTGTAACCTTACAAGATTGTCTTGCTGCCTTTTTCGCCAGAGATGAGCTCAAGGGTAAGAGGTTAATTACCTGAACGTGTTTCTTCTGTGGTTTTTTTCCTCCTGTCACAATGAGATGATTAATATCTTCTTAGCTTAATGCAGTTAAGCAGAGGCCACCTGTTAAAAGTGTAATACAGTCAATCCTTGTTCTTTTGGGATCATTCATTTCAGAAAGGTAAGCTTCTCATTCAACTGAGTATTTGAGATAAATGCCTAGGAAAGCTGCTTTAGAAATATCAAGTCAGTCTGAATTTGGTTTAGTGAAATTGTATCAACTGAAGGCTCATAAAAATTTCAAACCCACTATATTAATATTCATTCTCATAACCTCAATTTGGACATAGTAAATTATTTCCCTTCTAAATTATATAGCATCGTCTCTTCAGATTATACTGTATTGCTTCATAGTTGAAGACATCAAACCCAAGAACCTTTCCTGTAGTTGCTATGTCAACACTATTATAACTGTTAAATATTGAATGCAGCCTAAAGATAAATTCCCTTGAAACTTTTTTCTATCAAATGTACACACTTAGAGGATAACTGTTCGGATGTAGAGAATAATGGCTGGTTTTCTTCTCCCTGATGTTTGCAGGTGATAACATGTACAGCTGTGGAAGGTGTAAAAAGTAAGCTGGCTTTTACCTTTGTTTTACTTTGTTGTAATTTGAGGTTTTACTGTTTCTGTTAGTCAAGAGACATTTACTTCTGTTGGGTATGTCCCAATACTGTTCATCTTTTGATATGACCCTGTGTTCTGACTGTCAGAAGTTCAGTATTCCTAAGGTGCAGGGGTCAGGAAGCACTGACTTACCCTACCACATGTGCTTAATTCTTTCTCATGCCCTTGCAATTTAGATGTAAGTTGGTTTTGTTTCACAAAATAAAAGCTCTTAGCCCTCTCTAATACTAGCAGCTTTCCCCTGATATGCAGTAGGTCATTAAGGTGTGTTAAATAAATAAACTATGGCTTTGAATACTAAAGAACTAAGAAACGGAAGTGGTCTGAAGACTGCTTGAAGCCCTTTATGGTACAGGAGTGTTATTCCTTCTTGTATGTGCTGTAGATAATTTCTTAGAAATAAACTTAGTTCTTTTTTTTGTCTTTTGCTGGATAATCAGCTTTCATGAAGCCTCAAGTTTTTTCCTCTATGTTAAGAGAAACTGTTAGCTAGTTGGCACTTGATTGTACTTGCTGTTTTCAATTTTTCAGCAGTACAGATTGTCTTGTCTTATGAACCATCATTGTTTGTATCATTTTGGCTACTCCATGTCTAGTCTACATTCCAGAAATATTTTGGGTTTACTAATGCAGTGTTCAGCTTAGGCTTTTGCTGATCTAGTGCCATGAAGTAAAACCTTTTCAGAATTAATTATTGGTTGTTTTGGTTTGGTTTTTCCTTTGCTTAGGTTAAGAAATGGAGTGAAATTCTGCAAAGTGCAAAAATTTCCTGAGGTACTGTTACAATATGCACTTTAAAGCACTTTTTCTGCATGATTAGGAATGTGGTAAGACTAATGAGTTGCATGGAGTAAATTGTGTTTATAATGCTGTGTGATGAAAGTCTACCTCAATATTGGCATTTGTTTAAGAATGTGAGCAGCATGGTTGTTCACCCTGTCAGAAAATGAATCTTGTACATGACAAGTACAGGAATGGGATTTCCCTGTGCTGTTACTGTTGGTCTGCAGGCACTAACAACATTTCTATTCTGTGTTATTATATATAGAAGGGTTTATACTGTAGGTCACAGAATTAAACACCAGAGCCAGACTGGAAAGCTTTTCTATAAGTAACATTTGTAACTTTACATTTAAAAAGTGATCCAGTCTTACACTTCAAAGTGTGAGTTGATATCTTCAATAATCAGGAAGAATTAATGTCCCTCATTACAAGATTGTGCAATATGTGCATTGAGAAAGAGAAAAGGTACAATTTTCTGTGCTGCATCAATGTTAGTAGCCACAGCTGATTAAAACACAGAGCTTGTGAATATGCTTCAGGTCAAAGGGAAAATATTTTTGGGATTATAAAAGGAAAATATGGCACACACGGTTTAGGTATTTAATATCAAATAACATGTATAGTTCTTGACTGAATCTGTCGATTCTTCTTACAGATTCTGTGCATTCATCTCAAAAGATTTAGACATGAACTCATGTTTTCCACAAAAATTGGGACCCATGTGTCCTTTCCCTTGGAAGGCCTTGACCTTCAGCCTTTCCTTGCGAAGGACAGCCCAGCTCAAATCGTGACTTACGATCTCCTGTCTGTCATCTGCCACCACGGAACTGCCAGCAGTGAGTATGAGCTTGATTGTTCTATCTTTGCAGTTGGTACATCAGCACTCTTCCTTAAGGATAACTGTATACTGAAGGGTAAATAGATAAACAGTGGTAATTAGAATGTGGAAGGTGAATGCTGTGATTCTTACCTTGACCCAAAAGATTTAAGGCTTGCTCTGAAAGAGTTGGCACATCTTCGAAATTGTGGTATACCTAAATAAAATTGAAGATGGAAAAAAATTAACAGGTCCAGAAATATTAAATAAGAAAACTATTGAACAACATAAATATACAAATAATGTTGCCAGCAGATTACCAGTTGATCGGCTGCTCTACACAACTGCTGTTCATGTCAATGCTTTGTATGCCTTAATATTTGGAAACTGTTTACAAAGCACCGCAAAGGTGCCAGTCAATTTTAAAAAATATGTTCTTTTGGATGAACACTGCCATTTAACCCCAAAACAGGTGGTAGCTGTTGCTTGTAGGTAGTGATGAGTAGCTGAATAAACATCTTATTGCTATATGTCAAGGTAATTTCTGCCTAGATGATTTCAGTATTTATAAGATTGGGAAAATAGGAGAAAGAAAAATTTTAAGCCAGAAACTTCATAGATTTTATAGAAGTTAACCCCTCATACTTCTCAAACTTAAAGTATCCATTGTTTGAATTTTTTTTCCTTTTTTTTACTGGATGGTTTTTCAACTTCCATTTAGTGCTTGCTAAGTGGTGCTTCATGTAATCAGTTTAGCAGATATTTGATTATTTACTTATTAACAGTTAAATATGTATTTTAAAATATTAATAATTTAAAATATATTATAAATAGTCTTTGAAACACAGTTATGTTTGTGATATCACACAGTTGTTCCATATCTGTGCTACTTTCTATTGTAAAGCATACAAAGATTTGAAAAGAGTTTGTTGTGGGGACTGATGAGGGTAAATTTTTCAGACAATCTTACTCTGAACATTGTGGTTCAGGACTGTATTAAACAACATCCTGCTTGAAGAGTGCAGGAATGTGCAGAAAGTAGTGTTCAACTCACCACTAGCTAATAGAAATTCAGAAAAAAAGCTGATGTTGAGTCTGACAGAAGTTAATTTCAAAGTCATATCTGCTAATGATTCTATTTCTCCCATTTAAGACTTGGGGGGTTTTTTAAGACTTAGTTTCATTTCATGTGTTACAGAGTAAAATGGGCAGCTCTAGACACTCTGATAACTCTTGCTTCCTGCACCCTAGGTGGACATTATATAGCTTATTGTCGGAACAATTTAAATAATTTGTGGTATGAATTTGATGACCAGAGTGTCACAGAAGTATCAGAATCCACAGTGCAAAATGCAGAAGCTTATGTTCTCTTCTACAGGTAAGACATTAAAGGTACAATCATACCCCTATAAGTCATGTATATAAATAACTTTTTAAGCAGTTGGGCAGCTTTCAGAATTAGCTGCCCCCTGAGAATTATAATTTGACCAATGAGAAAAGTGTATGCTGGAGAAAAACTTAATCCTTCAGTTATGTCCTTAACACTTGCTCTGTCAGAGCTAAAGTGTTTATTTTAAAATGCAAATGAAATCTGCATAGTAGAACTTTAAGCATCAATTAAGAACTAGCCACCTTATTTTCAATACGAGGAAGAGAATTCTGCACATGGGGAAGTTTTGCACACAGAAAGTTTTTAGCTGTTAGAGCTCTAACTGGAATTGTCCAAAGTGTTTATCAGATGGGATGTAAGACAACAGAGATTTTACTATGTTGTAATTGAATCCATTGTATTATACATTTTATTATACATTTAATTTAATGCTATTTATAGGCTATTCTCTTCCTTAGCATTGAAATGAAAGGTGAGAAGTCAAGTTATTATCATCTTCAGTCTAGGGAACTTTTGTACTTCAGATAATAAAAGCAACTCAATGTTCAGATTTTAAATTTCTGGTACTAAGATCAAATTTCCACTAAAAGTTGGCTGCAAAATACATTGTGTCAGAGTTGCATAAAAAATGAGATGTGTTCTGAGAATGTTTGAACTTTCATTAGAAGCATTCCCACCTGCCACTGTTCAAGTTGAGCCCATGATTCTCACTTAGTAGGCCTTTTAAAAGGAATTTGGAAGTCATGCCGTACTGCCAAGAAAGAACACTAAATCTTAGATTGTGGGTTAACATATTCAAATAAATAAGAAAAGAATAGCATTAATAAAATATGGCTTTAATAAAGAATATATCCACAAAAGACTACTACTGGCTTGGAGAAGAGAGGTTCTATTCCATCTAAAACAGGAGAGCAGAGTTACTTCCAGTTTACAGTGAGAAACATAGGAGGATACAGGAAAAGTAGGGGAATTACCTGATCTGCTTATGGTATAACCCTACTTGTGAAGGTAAAGAAGGAACACCTGGCCAAGGGGTGCAGCTTGCAAAGCTTTGTCCCAAATCTCTGCAATCTCTGCAGAGAGAGGAAATGAGCAGATGGGCACAGCCCTTGGGTGCTGCACCACCTCTGCAGCCCAGCCGTTTGCTTTCTTAGGCTGTAAACTGAGAAGTACAGACAAGGCCCAGGTAACTTACTTGAGGGCAGAGTTTTCTTTTCACAGAGTAAGTCATCTGCACTGCACACAAGAATCTGTATTTGTTTAATGATTTCTATTTCTGTAATAGAAAGAGCAGTGAAGAAGCACAGAGAGAGAGACGGAGGATATCAGGGCTACTGAGTATGATGGAACCAAGTCTTCTGCAGTTCTATGTTTCCAGGCAGTGGTTAAATAAATTCAAGACCTTTGCGGAGCCAGGACCAATTTCAAATAATGACTTTCTCTGCATGCATGGAGGTGAGACTGTAACTGTGAATAATTTAAAAATTATTTGTCAACTTCTAGCTATAACAGTGGTGTATACTTGTTTTAATTAAAGGAATTTGACTATACTAAGCTCATATTATAACTTCTTCGGTAAATATAACTTCTAAGTAAATTCTTATTTTAGTAGCTGACTAATTAGAAATGATACTGTGTGAAGTTACCCTGGTTTTTTTTTCTTTGCACATTTGATTTTGTTTATAAACTTTCTTGATTCTTAAAGCAGAACAGTTCCTCTTATCTGCTTGCTTCTTAAACATGTATTTTCACATTTTAAAAAATGTTGTCACTATATCATCATCCTTAACACTTTCACCTGCAAATTGAAATGTTTTTCTCAGCTTGGGGCTATAAGCAGTGAGAAGGTTTGAAAGCTGCTTTGGAAGAAATTGATCTGATGCAGAGTATCCAGTGCATAGCAGTGTGAAAATCAAGTAGTAATTCTGTGTATTTTGTATAGGAGCATAAAAATTTTACCTTGTGCTATATGTTAAAAAAATAAGAGCATTACAATAAGCAAAACACATTTGGGGAAATAACCATGTTTGAGTGATAACATTCCAAAAAATCACTACTACGTAGTACCTATTTTCTAATAAAAAACACAGTTGCATTAGATTGGAATATGGAGGTGCTGCTCCTGTTGCTCCTGTTGCTGAACCAAAATTTTAACACAGGATGATTGTGTCCCTGTGGCCATCTGCAGGGTACCTGTGGGCCCTTTGGCTTTCCCTCTGCAGGGCTGCAGCAGATGACTCTTGATGTACGAGTGCCCAAGTACTCGATTTTCCTGTTGCCAAGAGTTCCTGCATAGTCCACTGTTGTTTACCATGTACTTCAACTCAATGCTGCTAATTCTGCAAGTCCCTCCATTTCTGCCTTCCTCAAAATTTCTCTAAAGTGTTCATGTTTGAAGTAATTCCAAAAGGTCTGCAGCAAATAAGTGGATTTTGAATAGACAGTTTGTTAGTGTTTACATGCATAATCAAAATATTTAATCATCCTGACATTTTAACTGTATACCTTAAGAAGCTTTTTGAACTTGTAATGTAAAATGGATTCTAGCCCTTTAATTTTAGCCATTCATATAGTTAGTTTGCTTCTGCTTTTTATAAGCTTTTCAGCCTCATAAAGACTTAAAATCAGAGTGGTGTCTAAATACAGTGATAGATTATATCTAGGTAAAACTTATTTCATATAGTTTCTCTGAATTCATTGAAAGCTTCTATTACTTTTATTTATTTAGGGACTTCTAAAATAGTCTCCTCCCCTCACTAAAATCCATAAGTGTTTTTTTATTGTTTGGGGATTTTGTTTATTCTTGTTCCTTCTGCAGGTGTTCCTCCACACAAAGCTAACTTCATAGAGGACCTCGTTGTAATGCTACCTCAAAATATATGGGATAATCTGTATAGCAGGTAAGTTTTGAACTGTAATTGGAAAAATTCCAGTGATACAGTTTGAGAGCCAAACGACAACATTAGACTTTAGAATTGGTGGCTCAGGAAGAAGACAGCCCTCTGGGCTCACCACTGAGTGAAGGGATTGCAAACAGCCAATTTATATCATTTTCTTGTGCACAGTAAAAGACTGCATAGACTAGTGTGTTACTGGGGTAGTACTTCAATATTAAACCAATAAACATATATGGTATGTATGAAATAACACAAAGTAGGTCAGCAAAAGTACTCTTTGCAGAGGTTTTTTGAAAGAGCTCTCTGTATCAGCTTCCTGTTCCCGTGTTGGTTGGAGACAGCTTTTCTTTTATGTTGGCTTTGAATCCATAGCCTCAGCTGCCAGTACTGCTTCAAAATAACTTATATCTGAGTGTTTTGTGTTACTGCCCCACACTTTAATGTCAGTCAGGTTTGAGCGCTTGCTTACAAAGGAGGAATTCTTACAAGCTGTGCCTTATTCTAAAGTAACAAAAAGCTGCAGAAAAGCTTTGCTGATGGCTTTCAACACTCTATTGCACTTGCAGTATTTTTAGCTGTTAATTTCCTGCCACCTAAACAATACATCTAAGGGTTTGGGGAGTTCTTTATTGATGTTTTAAAGTTTTGGTGCATACAACTAAAAAATAAAAACAATGCTATTTCCAGTTTTTTCCCTTTTCCTATATGTACTGAATTTTTCTTCCATTATCCATTTTCTGTATGCAAAAATATCCTTCTCAGGAGCAGTGCCCCTGCAGACTTCCATGGATACAGTTTCACACAAGGAAAACATGCGGGAAGGGTCAAGAATAACCTATTAAGAACAAAACAATAAATAAGTTTAGAGGCTGAGGTCAGGGAGGTAGCAAAGCTGATGAAGAGTCTCTGGTGGGATGGAGGAACATATTTAAGACAGAACTGGCTGGAATTTCTATAGGCTGTTTCTTAAAGGCCTTTAGTAAAATCACACCTGGTGTATATATAACAAAACTTGCTCACTGACATGTTCTAACCATAGTAACTCCTTCTGACGTCTGTCATGCAGCTGAGTTTGAGATGGTTTGTACTGGCATGAGGCAGTCAGAACTTGCAAGATGGTCTTAGGATGGAGAACAGAATATTGCTAGGAAAATAAACTATGGCTTTCTGGGATCACTGTGACTGGCATGTGTCAGCCTTCTGTTCATACTGACATTTGCCATGTCTACAGGTGCATGATCTTCTTACATGATATTTTCCACCAGGCTGATTGTTTGGGCTTTTTCACTTTTACTGCAGATACGGAGGAGGACCAGCTGTTAACCATCTGTATGTTTGTCACACCTGCCAAATAGAGTCTGAAAGAATTGAAAAAAGAAGGAAAAATGAATTGGAAATGTTTATACGGGTAAAAACATAAACACCCATTCTGCTACTGGCCAACACCTGACATTCATGACTAGACCCAGAGGATTACTGGAATTGCACAAGGGATTCCAGTAACAAATGGACTTTATTAAATATCTCTATACCTATATACCACACCGTCTCTCCTAAAGGCAGCAGTAATGTTCTTGTGAAATCCCAGATAACTGCTTACATGAAAATGTACTTAGAGAAAAATTTTAATGTGTTTCTTAAATTGCTTTTTGATAGTATGGAAACAGCCACGTGAGCAGTTGTTCTTTATACAATGCCAGTGGTCTGTTCTGTGCATTCTGATAAGGTTTAAGTGCAATAATACTGTGCCAAGAAAAATTTAATGATTACCATTAGTTCTAATTTTAAAAAAAGTATTAGAAACATAAACAAACGTAAGTAATTCAATGTGAAGTAAATACATTAGTATGGTAATGGATCTGTAAAATTAATATCAAGAAGCTGCTGTATTTTCCCTGGGTTAGAGGTTTATGTGCTTGAGTCTGAATGGTAGAATAACTAGTGGTAATGATTTTGAAGTTCTTAAACCAAAAATGTGTTGTGAAGTTTTCAGTGAAAATAAGTGCAGAGACATTGAAGTCCCGTTTCTACTATCTCAACTCATGAAAGGAAGAAAAATAGAACTGACTGTGTTTTTTCAGTTCTGTTTGTCCTTTAATCACACTTCAGAGGTTGTCAGCTTTCCCATATTTTTTGAAATTTTTAGGAATTTTCATTACTCGGGATTACCATTGGTTAGTAATTATTATTAATGACACTGAGTCAACCCCATTTGCTTTAGCAGTCAGTATCTTTCCAGTAAAAGCAGGGATTATATGTGCACTGTTGTGCAAGTATTGTTACTGGTTTGTACACAGAAAATTCTATTGTCCTCTATTAAGATGGCTTTAGGGAATGATTGCAACACTTAGTCTGTATGAAACCTTAAGAAGTTGTGTTGATGCTTTAGGTTTATGACTTCAAAGGGAAAGTGTAGCTGTGTTATTACAGAGCTAAAAAGATAATAGTTTAAAGGTTTAAGTGACTTTTTACTTGTTTCTTCATAATGTTGTAAAAAGGTCTGTAAGTCATGAAAAGTCTCAGTGTATGAGTTCACTGTGCCTTGCTTGGAATTGTACTGCTGTCTGCTCAAAATACTTGAGGAGGAACAAACACAGATGAAGATACAGTTCATCACACAAAGAACTTTCCATAAAATTATGGAAAAAAAATTTCAAAACACTATTTTATTTTACAAAAATAAGATCTCTGCTTTTTTCACTACTTGAATGTTCAGCCTTCACAGTAATTATCTGTTAGTGCTTGATGAGTAAGCACTTGTGCTTAAGAACTTGTTGCTGTTTTTAGGAAATATAAATAATTTCTCAACTAAATTGTAAATCAGCTTTTAATATGAAGGCTACCACTGCATCAGAATCTCATCTTGGGTATTCCCCAGGTGTTCGCTGTTTTTATAGTCAGTGGTTCTTTAAAATGTTCTGTTATAGTGTAATGTTATGGTGTTAATAATTACAGTGGTTCAAAGAATTCAGTAGTTTAAAGAAATAAAAGGGCAGAAAACCATAGATTTTTTTTTTTCTTTGTAGCTTAATAGAGCATTCCAAGAAGAAGAATCTCCATCAACATTTTATTGCATCAGCATGCACTGGTTCAGAGAATGGGAAGGATTTGTAAAGGGTAAAGACAGTGGTAAGTTGTGCCCCATCTCAAAATATAGGTAATCTTTTGTTGTATTGTTGTTTGTTTCTGCTTTGGTAGAAGACTGTAGGAAGAACAGATAGCAAAGCTCTTACACGTCTAAAACACAGTTCTTATAGGTTACAAATACATCCAGGATACAGAACATAGTAAAACCACAGCAGTGGGAGAATGGGACAGTGTTGGAAAGAATGTTGCTTGTTTGCAGGATGTTTGCTGTTAGTGACAGCAGGAAAATTGCATCTAAGTACAAGGGGGGATGGATTTTGATGTGCAAACTGAAAAATGATGCTGCAGCTTCTGGAAGAAAGGTGACCTTGTCAAATCTAAACTTAGATAGCTCAGTAACAACTGTACTAATGTCAGTTTAGCTGACTTCAGATGCCTCTAAAGTTTTAAAATGGAAATTGATAAAATGTTCTACAGTCTTGTCAGTTTGCTCTAGGACAGCTTTGGTAAGGGTAAGAATTAGGATTAATTTGTGTTTTATGTTGCTTGAAGACTTAACTGTAATCATGAATGCTTTGGAAAACTCGCTCTTAATTAAAATGTGATTAGCTTTTAACAACTTAAAATGTACTGTTAAGCAGTACAAGAATAAGCAGTAAACAAATGAGCTGTTTTTCCTTCCCTTTGGAAACAGAACCTCCAACCTGCTATTTGTTTTCAGCTCTCCCAATTTTAATATTTTTTCTGTTGCACTAGATCCTCCTGGCCCCATTGATAATGCCAAGATTGCAGTTACAAAATGTGGCAATGCTGTGCTTAAACAAGGTAGGTGTCCAATATTGCTGCAGCCTTGTGCCCCTTATGCATTTGCTGAAGTTTGGAAAATTTATTATTTTTTTATTTATTACCATAAAATGAATGGCAGTTTCTAATGAATCTGTGTTGTGCCCATTTTGGGGGAATAATTTTATTCTTTAAAAGAAGAATTAATATCTGTAATAGACAGGTCCACATGCAGTTAAGAGTGTAGGAGGTACAGAGTAACTCGAAAATGGTGAAAGTGTGCTTTGGCTTTGTATCACTTGGTTTGATGGGAGTTTTCTTAACAAAATTGGGAGACTGTTCTATATATGTATGTAGTTATTTGAACCTTGAAACCTAATTTGAATAGAAAAACATCTCACAGTGGGAGAAAACCACTGTAAATAAAATCTGTTGCTCATTTTTCTGCAAGTGATTTTATCCTGTACATTGCATGTTAGAGCTAAGTTTTTTCAAAGATACAGATTTCTTCATTGTTCTTTAGAGTTAAATGCTAGATACCATTTATTTGGAGTTCATAGGTACAGAGGAAAACATTCTTATATGACCTGCTCTATGAAGTCTTTAGACTTCCTAGGAAGCTTTAAATTCGTTGCAGCTCAGCCTAAAAGAAGAATTTGCATCAATAAGATTAACATTTATTTAACTGGATTTTTTCCCAATTTTGCTTAATGCCTCAGCATACACTGGATGTACCAATAAACCTACTGTAAACCTCACCAATTGTAGAATGCCAAGAGTTTATTTTAAAAACAGTGAGTTTTGGCACTCGTGATTTTTTTAGTGTGTTTTAATGATTTAAGTGCTGATCATAGAATTAAAGTACAAGGTATAAAGCCTGATAAAATAAAAAAATCACTTTAGAAGCAGTAATTGATAGCAAATTAGCCAGTTGTGGCTTTACTTTCAGCTACATTGGTACAAATTAGAACTTGGGTAGAAATAAAGATGAATAGGATGTGGAAAAGTTGTCTCTTAAGTTGTAAGAGGTGGGAACACCACTAAATGGGGTCCAGTACTACTTATTTCTGTGATCCAGTGCCTGAGTTCCCTGTGCCTGTTCAGTTTAACCTGATTGGCTGCAGTTTGGATAAGTGAGTGAAGATCTACTCCTGTGCCTGCAGAGGTGTTGTTTCTTGAGACCCTAAAAGTAAAAGAGTAAAGGTGAGGCCTGACAGCCTTAGTACTGGCATGGGATCTGCGTGATGACTTCCAGGTGAAGCTTTGCACAGTTGAGTTAGCATAGGTAAACAAATGTGCATTTCTTTGTACCCTTTCCCTTCAGAAACTCTTCACAGATAAAGTACAAGAGTAGGCACCACTGCAGCAGGTGACGAGGACAGAAAAGTACAGGAGGTAGGGGGAGAAGTCTATAATGCTGTCATGTATGAGGGTGCTGAAACAAGGCTTAACAAGACAAATTAATAATGTCTAGTAAGGATATCAGGGGAAACTTGCTGTCAGGTAGGGTATTGATTTGCTAAAAGAGGAGGCTTATTCTGGTAGAACAGAAATGTGACCCCTCTGTGTGGATTAATGTGAGGAAATCACCCAGTATCAGTCAGGATCCTTGTATTGAAACCTAGAGGGGAGATGTGCTGATGCATCTTGTCTTTGCCACTGTAACAAGTTGTGGACAATCAGAAATGCTTGTTGGATGCTAACTTGAGACAGGAGACACCTCCAGCCAGAGCAATGGAATCACAAGCAAAGACTTTAATCAGTGAATGAAATCAGGCTGGCCCATCAGTGCTCCAGGAGCATTGCTGGAGCTGGTATTATCCTAATAGTCCTTTGTCTCTCAGAATTTCTCTGACAAAACAAGAATCTTGAGTCCTTGAACTTACTGTGTAATGGATGTGACTGCATGTCCTTATAATAATATGAATCATTGCTTTCTGAGTACCAAGAGTTACTGGCTGTCAGCTTGATTGGTAGATATTAGATAAGATGTTTATCATAGAATTTTCATGTGTTTTCTGCAAGTACTGCATAATTTAGAGCAGTCAGTTGTAAGAATCAAGAAGTACAAAACTAACACAAATTAGGTAATTGGATTTGGCAGCTGGTGCAAGATAAAACAAAAATGAAGGTTATGGTGTTAAATTTGGATCTGAATTCTTACAGTTGTAAATTTTAATCTGGATTTTTTTTCCCCCTCTTTGTATCTGTTTTGGACTTAAATCATTATTCTAAATAGTAATAAAATTTTAAATTTTTTCAGGTGCAGATTCTGGTCAAATATCAGAAGAAACATGGAATTTTCTTCAGTCAATCTATGGTGGGGGTCCAGAGATTATACTCAGACCACCCGTTCCTCCAGTAGAACCTGATATATTGCAAACAGAAGAGAAGATTGAATTAGAAACTCATGGTCTGTAGCTATTGAGAAAAAGATGAACTTGTAAGGAATCCAGCTTCCTTACAAAATGCCCAAAACACATTCCTAAAAGTTTTATTCTCTTATGTCTGTTGGAGACACAGCTCACTGGGCATTACATTAACTACAGAATAGTAAGTTGAAATATGTATTGCAATTTGTTTAAATAGCAGCTGCTTCTCTGTTTTGGAAGGCATGTGGTTTGTACATTTTGGAATGTTTGGTCAATGGGAAAAATGTAATTTCTGAATTTTTTGCTAAAACTCAAAATCCTATTATATCCTTAGACTTGAAAAACAGGGACAAATTTTAGAGATGTTCAGTAACCCTTCTGATTCTGATTGGGCTTCTGATATCTACAAACTTTTGCCTGTCTTAATTGTACAGTCTTGACAAGCCTAGGTATGTGAGGAGTGTATTTTAAATGGACTGTAATCAAAGAGAAAGGATTTTCATTTCCTAAATGCTCAGGAAAAAAATTCTCTTACTTTGCACTGTAAGTATATGAAATGGGTAGTATATAACATCCAAATACTTACTGTATTTGAGTGGCTCAAACATTAGGGTAGACTGAATAATGTTTTAGTCAGCAAATGTCATAACTTATTACTACTAAATTTTACATCTTATTATAGTCTTCTGTAACTCTATAAACCTGGCTAGTGTCTTTAATAGTATATGTGACAAAAAGATTTAGTCTTCTCTAGGGTAACATTTGAGAGCATGAAGTGTGAAATGTAAAATTATTATGGACATGAGTGGTATAAATTTCAGAAAATTAAATTGTCTGGTCTCTTGAATTACATTCATAAGCATTTATATTTGAAGGATTTTATTGTATTGTTAAAAATTTTCATTGGCATGATGACCTTTAATGTCAGAAGCTGGATAAAATGTATATATTGCAAAACTTTATTGAATGATTCATATTGGAATGCAGAATGACACATGCTCATGTTTTTGCCTGATGTTGTTACCAAATAAGCAGCATTATTCAAGACTGGATCAATAAAAAACCCAAAATTAACTGTGGAATAGGCGGGGGGAGCTTTCCTAAATGTTTTTCATTTATTATATAAATACAAAAACTTTTGAAGTAATGCTGTGGTACTGCTCTCACACCCATAGAATTATATTTTTTGACCATTTTAAGTTTAGGCAATGATGTTGACAGTTCTAGCTCCAAAGTAAGAAAATGCTGCCATAACATTCCTCTGAAAAATTTTATATGTAGTTTAAAAACATATTGGTTTGTAGGACTTCGTGCTATTCTAGTTGAAAAGCGACCTGTAACAGCCCTAGAGAAAATGCCCTCTAACCATAAGTATTTGTAAATGTGATTTTATGTTAGTAGATAAAGCAACTTGAAGCTATTGTCACATTACCCCTGAAATGCATCAAATGCTTACTACTAACTTGTCTTACTGATTAAGGATAGTCATTAGTAACTTGCTGACATTGGCCTGTGAGCTACTGTCCAATTTGAAGTATATTTAAAGTCTTTCTTTTTTTTTTTTTTTTTTTTTTTTAAAGTTTTTTTTTTTTTTTTTTTTTTTTTTTTGCTAAAGTCTTTTAGTCTTCTTTGATTTAAGGTTCTTTAACATACTAAAGCTAAAGAACAATGAATAGAATTATTTTTCCTACACTACGTTCTAAATTGGAAACTTAGGAAGCATTTCCTTGGTTAAAGCACAGTACAGTGATCAAGTTTACGAATTTATTCCATGTTTTCATTAATAGTCTGGATGGCAGAACAGACTGGCCCTGTAAAATTTCTAAGGGAAAAATGGATTGAGTGTTCAGGGCATCAGCTTGTCAGGGAATGAAGCAGTTCTTTGCTGAGTATTCTGGGTATTACAGCAGGTCAGACTAAGAGTTAAAACCCAGTGGTACCAAAACGAAACCTGTTCTGGGTAATAGTAACAAAAGCATCAGATGTGAGGCACAGGAGGTAATTATTCTGCTCTACTTGGTGCTGTGCTTGTTGTGAGATCTCATCTGTAGTGTTCCAAATTTTGCATGCTATATGATGATAAATATTAGCTGAGGTTATTTTAAGGAAAAGCAACAAGACTCAGGGTTGAAAAAGCATTCTTTAAGCATCTCCCTTAAAAGAATCCCTTAAAAGAATGCTGAAAATGCAAGACTTCCGATGTGTAAATAATTGCTCGATAATACTGAACAACTTTTTTCTGAGATAAGCAAAGAGATTTGCCTCAGCTTTAGCAGTGGGGACTTGTGCTGGGTTTAGGAAGCTTATTTCAGAAATCTAGAAGTCTTCTGGTTGGTTTTTTCTACTGGGTGTCTGGGAATCCACAGTCAAACAATCTGTGATGCACACAGATAAGTAAGGAGACACTTTATGCCAGCAGAGTTTGTGAAATGCCTTTGTCACTGTGGAAAAAGGCATCTTTACACTGAAACTCTTTGTCATACATAGAAAAAACTGTGCTTCTGAGTTTGCAGAGATAAATAGATGTGTTTTAAGACAGTTCCAAATGGATGACTGTCTTGCTTTTAGCCCTTTGAGAGCTCTACAAGGGATATTATGTCACTGAAATGGAAGTAGTCTTTTAAAGGAAGGCATTGTGGGAGAACTCCGGATGGATGGCTTGTGTATGCTGGAGGGAAGGCAATAATTCAGAGAATAGGTAAAGGAGAGGCCTTTACTGGGAAAAGCTGTCGTGATTCATAGCAGAAAAAGAATGCATCTCAGGAAGGGCCTGTGGAAATTATTTTTTTCCATAAGCCTTTCACCAGACTATTTGGATTCTTCATTTGTTTCCAGTTTGAGGAAACACAGCAATGTGTTTGGGTGCCAGAGAAACTGTCACTTCAAGAAGGGAAAAATCCAGTGGTGTAGGCCTGGAAATCTAGATATGACCTGTTAAAAGCCTGCAGTTCAGTCTGGTAACTTTAATCCTCTCTTCTGGGGAAAACACTATGGTGGGTGCCAGGGACACTTAGCAGCTCAAGGCTTGATTTCTCTAAATTTCTGAAGGTTTTTTGCAAGCAATATAACTAATTGTTCATCTGAACACCTAACATGGAGGATACTGCTTCAGATACTTTGTAATGTAGCTGAACACTATAATTGGAAGGAAAAAGAACAGCAGAAGAGCTATTAGTAAAATAAGGTGGTTTTGTAATGTGTTTCAAAGGTGAGAGCTAAATAGTCTGGCTACTCAAGGATTTAAACTGAGGAGTCCAGAAAGCTGTTTCTGCAAGTATCATCCAAGTTGGTCCTGTGTTTAGGGATACATATATACTTATGTATATTAATTATACTATACTTACACATACATATTTGTATACATACACATGTATTTTATATATGTTTATAAAAATGCACATAATCTACTTCTCCAGTACCTTAATTGAACTATGGCTAGAAGCACTACAATAGTTATTTTGGGGTTTATGCTGGAATAGTGACCTCAAGTAGCTACATTTGATAAAGGTGGTTTGGTTTTATTAAATAGGCAAATGACACTCAATTTACTGCTGTAATGGATGTCAGCCTTCCCATCAGTAATGGCCTGTTTCAAGATAAAATAAAAAAGCATAAAGTGTTAGAAATGTTTGGCTGTATTATAATGTGGATGAAGAGGTTTTCATTTGTGAAACAGAAGTTCAATATGCCCACAGTTCAATAGTCCTGGATTTTTCTTATGAAATCTAGTGTGCTTTGATGTGCTATACTGATGCATTTTTTAAGAATTCTCCTTTGCAGATTCAAAACTTACATAGTGACTGGGTTTTTCCAGCACTGTATATCCTATTTCTCCTAAAAACAGAAGGCATTTATTTGTAATGATACTGCTAGCATTTGACTTTTTTTTTTAGTATCCCATTACTCATCATTTGGAAAAGCAAGCCTGGGATTTGTAAATTTTACTGAAAACCATAGATACTATCTGCTTAAAGGGACCAGGTGCTTTCTTCGTATTTGCCGTACAACTATTTTATACTGAACTAAGAAAATTCTGTTTCATTTATTCCTTTTGAATTCCCTATATACATCTGGCTTAGTGCAGTCTAAGCAGTTTTCTCACTGAAAACCTTTCAGTCTTCATTTTGCCCAGGAAATGAGTAAAACAACTAGGCTTTCTCATTCTTCCTAACAGATGGCTTTTCTGGCTTCCCTCTATACTTAAGCCATCCAGAGCTGACAGTTAATAGCAGGAAACAAAATAAGACTTCTGGGTTTCTGAAGTGTCACAAAGAAAGACAAATCACTTTCAGTGTTAATTCACAGAAATTAACTCAGTTACAAACAAACTTGGTTTATATTAGCCTTCACAATCTTAGGAGATTAGAAAATAGCCTTGTTCAGTAAAATTTTAGAAGTGCTAGTCTCACTAACAAAGAAGAGTGTAACTTGTCTTCTTGAATATGTTCTATTATATATATATTATATATATATCTGTTTAAAACATGTGACTTGTCTTAGGTTAAGTTTCAGGCTAACTTTAAGCCATTCAACAAGGTGACAAGTCTGCTTCTCCAAAGAAACCAGTGAACACTGCCACACAGTAAGAAAAAATATGCTTATGCATCTAATGTTACACGTTTGCTTACAATAGCAGAGTTGTGGTTTTCACAGAAAGCTGGAATTATTTTTTCTATCTCAAAACTTCTCTCTCTTCTAAATGTGTGTCAGCTCAGACATGCAGCTAGAAAAAGAAGGTCCATTTGTGAGAAACACATCACTGAGGTGTCCAGTAGGTTTTCTGCACCTGGACTGATAGTGGTATGAGATGCAAAGTCACTTGATAGCAGGTTTCCACATAGGCTGTGCATGGGTGAATGTGTGGGCTTTAAAAAAATGCAATAGGAACTTGATCACTGAAATAGGATGTTTATAAGATGAGTAAGCAAGTAAATTCATTTTCTATTCTGACTTGTTCAAGATTGAGTTGATTAGCTAAAACTTCAAGTTCTGATTGTTGAATGGACATGTAAAAATACAGCTGACACTTGACTTGCTGATTTATATACAAGTATAAAAAGAACCATCAGTAAAAAAGTAAAGCTGGTGTAATAGGAATAGACTGGTTCTTTATGCAGTTTTGATATGCCTTTATGCAATGCTAGTGAATCCTAAATGACTTTTCTTCCTAGTCATTGGGAGCATGGGAGATACAAAAGTAAAGCAGTCGTCATCCACAAAATATTTGCATAATACAAATCAAGTTGAGAAGATTTCATTTCCAGATATGTTCCTCCTTCCTCACTTGGAACTCATAAACACTTCATTATACATAAAAAATTTTAGTAAGATCTGGTTTTGGAATAACTTACCACATGAGAAAGTAAATCTAAAAGTACCACTTTGTTGAGAAGAATAAAGAGGGCAGAAGAGAGGAGGCATTTGATTCATAGGCGTAGGAAAAAGCTTAGAATAAATTGTCAGCTGCCAAAAATGAAAAATAGCAATTTTTGTTTCGTATCTCTCAGGACACTGCCAAGAGCTTTTCATGTTCATTGTTCATGAATAGTTTTGCTCAGAAATGAATATTTTTCTAGGTGACTGATTTTTTTTTTGTCTGGCGTGTTTAATGTTAAACATGCTAAACATGTTAAACATTATAAAACAAGATGTCCTGGTTACCATGGGGATACACTGCTTTTTTTTCCCCCACCTCCCCTGGGTGTCTATTAAAATGCCAAACCCAAATGAACATGCAGCACTTGATCACACTGTGAATGCATGTTTGTTTCCACCACTGCACACAGTGTCTCTTTAGCACCAGAAGTAAGGTTACTCTGAGATTTTCAGTTATAACAAAAGAAATGCATTCATGCACGCCAAAGTGCTAATGAACTGGCAGCTATTAATTCACTTAGGACAGTATTTTCAATTAAGTGTTTCATGTAGCACCAAGGTTTACAATTTAACTGTAGAAGCAAGAAATAAAACATGTATTAGGGAAATACGCTCTCTTTTACCTCATTTGCTTGTAGTAGAATTAATTTGCTGTCCAACCAAGCAGGGTAGTGGAGATAATCTGTCCTTTGAACTTGATCAGTAGGAATCTGAGTTACATATGTGACCTTACTCAAGTGCAAAGACTTGTCTTCCTGGGCTCTTTCTGTAGATGTTGAAAAATATTCAGGTAATAGAGCCAGTCTCTGGGCTTCTCTCTGCTTTTAAGTTAAATCTGAAAAGGGTCTAACACCGTTCTGGATTTGAGCCCTGAACAGGAATCTCTTCTTAAACTGTCAGTGGTGCTGGTGTTCACTCCTATGTGATGGCAATTGGTTTGAAATTTTATTTAAATTTTTCACATCCTTTATGAGAGGGCCCTAATCACAAGCCACGCTTGTCCTTGAAAAGCTTTTCTGTTTGGAAAAAATGCACCTAAAGGCAAGGCAGAAGTGTGCCAGGTCTTTTTATTTATTTAGACACCTCTATCTTACTTGAAAACTGCTAATTTATGTTTTTCTGGTTTACATTGAACATTCTACATGCTGTTTAGTTTTGAGTAACAATAGAGCCCTTTGTTGTGGTGTAGGACCTGAAGGAATATTAAGGTAGTCAAAACAGTAACAGGCATATTCTGTGACCTGGTGCACCTTCATGTAGGTTATGCATAATTCAAAACATTAATGCAGAGCCAGTAATACTGAGAGTGCTCCAAACATGTAACAAAGGGATGTTTCTAAAGGAGAGAGGAAAGATAAAAAGGGATTCTTTGGACAGGAGTTGATATCATCTGTAAGGACTAAAACTCCCTGACAAAGGTGACTCACTCAAAGTCTGCTGATGGGCATGCTCCAGGAAGGTAAATGGAGGTGATGTGGGCTTCAAGGTTTTAGTAGCCTTAGGCAAAACCTCTGTGCCTATATGGGTCCAGCTCACCCTCTCATCCTGTTTAGTCAAAACTTGCCTGATTCACATAGCTAAAATGTTCCAGAACCTGGAAGTCTCTGGATTGTTGTTTTCTTGAAGCCTGAGTCAAATTTCCTACACTGGAATAATAACACGCTCAGAGAAACTACAATAAAGCAAATTTTAAAAAATACAGTTGGTTGAAATAGGTAGCAATATTTCCATTTTGAAATATAAAAACACACTCTTGAGTAGTAAAAACTAAGAAGAATAATACATTCTGAAAAACAAAGATCTTCCTTTTGGTGCGCACCTTTTATGTTTAATGAGTTCCAATCTGGAATGTTTTTTTTAATAATGCACTAGAATGTAGCTATCATTTCATATTGACCTGACATTGAAGCCTCTACTGAAATTAGAAAAAAACATTTAAATGTGAATACCGAGTATCTCAGGAGTATTTATGCATGGTACTGAATATAGTCTAATTAATTCAATTATTAAAAACAAGTATCAGATTACTTCACTGCAGCTTCTTAGACGAGTTTGAATTAGATTGTCCCTACTTTAAATATACAGGCAGAAAATGCAAATAATAACTTCCAAAATTCATTTAACTTTTGTGATTGGTAACTTGCTTTTTCAACATGGAATATGACTAATTTCAGTAACTAAAGTCAAATCTGCAGTAATCTGTGTGGGTTGTAAGATTCCTGAATTGTCTAATGTACTTACCCTTTATCAGTGATTGGAGATGGTTCTCTTTAATTAAGAGCTAAAATTTTATTTCCCCCTACCTTGTTCCTAAAAAACAAAGGGCATAAAACCCAGGCATTCTAAATTTATGGCTGAAGTAGATTTATTTTAGCAGATATTAGACCAGAGGACTACATATAATTGTGTGAAATTTACCACTATTACATTTTTTAAATTATTTGTTTAGTAATATTTTAATACTATTTTTGACATGCTGACCTCCATACAACTATAGTCTTTTTCCAAGTTGTATTTGAAGTAGTAAAAATATTATTAAAAGCATGCATTTTGTTATTATGGCACTAAATTTGCCATATTGTCAAATTTAATGAAAGTTGTGCCAAAAAGCCAGAACAGTTCTCCTGTAAGCTGGCTACTGAAACCACACCTAAATGCGTCAGTAGAGTATGTCTTCAGGCAGAATCCTTCTTTAAAGGTTAGACACAAAACAGAATTGTTTCTCTAAAGGATTTTGCTCCAGGTAAAACCAGTGAAAACATTTCACTGAGGGCAATCTAGCCTTTCTCATATTTATTCTTTATTTATGGTAGCATTAATGGGAAAAAAAATCAGAATGTAGAGGTCTCTAGGGAATAGAGAAGGCAGAACTGAGCAAAACAGAGGACCTATAACTATAGATGATGTGATTGTGTAAGGATGTGTAATGTATCCAAGCAGAAAATGGTTTTAACACTGTTAATTTTTTTGTTTCCTTTTGTCTCAACAAAAACTATCCTTTTATAACTTTATCTTCTGTAATTATCTACAAGAATGCAAATACTTTTTCTTCTCTTTCTACAAAATGCCACCCATAAAGTACCTATAGACAAAATTATTGAGGTGGTAAAGTAATGAATGCAGAGGTATCTAACTTTTGTGCTGAGCCAACTCTCATCCAATCCAGGATGCTTTATTAGGTTTGGGCCATGGAAGTTGACCCAACAGAACCTAATCTGGCTTTAGGAAAATTCTCACTGTCCAGGGCTTAACTGCACAGCCACCCAAGTGATTCCACACACCCAGCCAGTCCAGTACGGTTTCCCTTGAGTCAGATCAAATAAGCCTCTGGAGCTGAATTTAGCCATAATCTCCCTTGTCCTGCAGGCCCTCTTGAAGAGCCAGTGTAGATCCAGAGCTGTAGCCAAGGATATAAGCCCTGTTTATCCAGAGCTGGGGCAGCTTGTTAATGCTCTTTGGAGGGCACGGTGGAAAGAGAGCAGAGCAGCTGTTAGAACTAACCTAGATGTCCTTAGGCTCAGCTGCTCAATTGTGCTGAGTTCTAACGAGTGAGTTTTGATAATCTTTTGTTGAGGAAAAAAAATTCACATATTATTTGCTCTAATAATAGGAGAAGCAATTAAGCAATTCCATGGATTGAGATGGGTGGGAACAGTGATGTTGCTGCTGAAAGCAGGAGCTGTGTCACAGCTTCATCAAAGCTGGAACTTGTAGTGTTGGCAGTTCTCCATGCACAAACATGAGATGAGGCATCCCACAATCATGGAGGGATATCAAGCTTCTGCTCTTGTAGAAAATACTGCTTTGGGAGGGGGTCTGATCTACTAATTTTTAGCTTGTCCCATTGTAACTTGCTGAAAAGTTGTCATTAACACCATTATCCCCTGATCAGAATAGGGGGTGGTTTTGTTGTGGTTTGGGGTTTTTTTTTCCCCACTACCAATGCTGATGAAGCCTGAGAATTTGTTATTGCCTTATAAATGAATAAAATGTAAGGCTGCCCATGACAAATACAACTACCAGTTACTGGTACAAGATAGATGCTGTAGCACAGAGGAAGCTGCAGCCCCAAGAACTAGAGATGTGAGATAGTTTGGGTAGAGAATATGAGGAACAAGGGACACCAACTGGAAGTGAAAATGTGTTGGAGAAAGCAGTATGGTGCTGCTAGGCAGGAGTGTATTCCTTTACACGTAGGAATTATTTCAAAGCTGCTATAGGATACTGCAGGGAAGGGGCTGCAGGATAGCACGAGTGGGTGAAAAAGATTTTGAACTGTGGGGACATCAGAGTAGATATAGAGCCTCAGGCTGCTTCAAACAAAGCAGGTTTCCCCAGGTTTTAATGTAAATTCTCTTGGGTGGAGGTGTTAGTGAACCTGATCTCAGTCATTACTACACATGGGCTGCTTTCTCTTCTTTGCATATTGTTAATTTTCCTCTGGAAGGTTAACAGAGCCAAACTACACAGTAGGTACACAATGGCTGGATTAAATCCAGGGAAAAGCAGGGAGCGTGCAGAGGTGGGGCAGGAGCCTCAGGAGTATCCCTTTCTTTCGTTAGCAGGAACCATGACCTCAAACATCACACCATTAACAGTTGCTCTTTGTTAACCTTCCATCACTAGGCATCTCTGCTTCTTAGGCAAGATGGCAGAACCTAATATTTAAGTCCTGCTCTGTGAATTCAAGGCAAATTCTGGTGTAGGGTGTGGTTACAATAAAGTCAGACTGGTTTAATCCTACTGCCAAAAAGTTACTGCTGCCAAAGGAAGATTGCCTTGTTCCTCGCCTCTACTGGCAGCACTCCCTCCCCCATCTCACATGCTGGCTCTCGTCAGCCCGCCCCATGGTGAGCCAATGCAGTTTAATTTCTAGATGAAAACGAACATACCAGAAACAGGAACAGTTTCTTGGTGGTTTAGGAAATCCCAGCTGGTTTACCGTGTGTGTAGATGAGCAGCAGAGTGGGCAGTAGGAAAAAGTGTGGGGCAGGGATGGGGGAAGTGCTGCCTCCCGTGTCAGCAGCCCCTGGATTCGGTCGGGTCTGTTGCTCAACTGCGTCTTTGCAGCACCATGGGAATCTGAAAAAAAACCCCCACCATCAAAACATCCAATCGATTTTGCTCAGAAGCAGCTGAGCAGAACCCTCAGTTCTCCTGTGAAAGCACTAACGCTTGTCTGCAATGCAATAATATCCTCAGCCATTGCAGCTGTTCAGCTAAGTGAGCATATTTCTAAATGGATTGCAAGGCACAGCGCTTTAGTGCAGACAGGTGCTCCTGCAGTAATGAGAACACCGCTCCTGCTCGGGCACACGCAGAACAGGGCTGCAGGAGAGCAGTGGCACGGGATCGAGAGAAAATTTCCCTCACTCTCTTGTGGGATTTCTGTTGGTTTGAATTTGATCACATAAGACTTCCAAGTCAGCAAGATGTAGGGAAAAGTGAGAACTGCTTGGGAGAGTGGAAAAGCTGCTGAGGTTTTTCTGCAGACTCTGCAGAAGGAATGTCTGTATGACTGGACTTGCAATTTGGGTAATTAGGATTTTATTAAATTTGCTTTCTTTAGAAAAGTATTAATCACTTGAATTATGATAGTCACTAGCTACTTTTAAAAGCAACTGAAAATATTCTTCAATACTTAACTTTTACAGAGAACTGTTTTACCTAAGGATTTTCCAGCAATTTAGAAATGTTAATTGTTACTAAGAGAAAAGAAAGGTTTTTTGAACTTCATTAGCATTTAACAGAAAACGTGAGTCTCTGTGTTTCTTATCTACACAAAACTCTTCCAAATACATTTTAACTGTGGTGTTTCAGGAAAAAAACAATGAGAAGTTTAAGAATAGTCAGAGACAGACAGTAGTTTTGTTGTCTCTGTAGGAGTAGAGGTAAATTATGTATTACAGCAGGCTGCGAACGGTAGGTAATAGTAACTCTTGGTGATCGCACACGGTGAGCTGAGAACCAGGCAGCACCATAGTAAGAAATTTGAAAGCGCAGTCGATTAAATTTTAGTCATAACCCAGAGAGCTGGAGTACCCCGCGGAGCCTGTTCTTGCGGCACCGCTTCAACTAAGTCGGGAGACAGCGCTGGAAATTGCTCAGGAGCTGCGAAGCGAACAGCCCCGCTTTGAGGGCACGGAACTGGCAGTGGGGGCAGGATCACTTCCAGCCAGCACAGCGCTGCCCCCGAGCCGCGCTCCCCGTCCCCTTGCCCGCACAGCAGCCCTGGACCGTTCCCGCGCTGCCGGCAGCTGGGCCGGGGCGCCCGGAGCCGCCCGCCCGCCCTCCCGCTGGTGCCGACCGCGCGGGCGGAGCTGTCCCCGTCCCTCAGGGCGCCCCGCCAGACACCT
>VZSE01005712.1:1363957-1445750 GCA_013398275.1 Promerops cafer | reverse complement strand
GCCGCCGTCCGCGCGCCCGGGGCCCGCCAGCCGCGAATGCCCCCAGAGCCCCTCGGGTTGCCCCCGCTGTGCCACCCCCGCACCGGGTGTCCCCGAGTTCCCAGCGCTGCCCCGGCCGTGCGGCGCTCGTGGCTGCCGGCCCGTGTTCACACCCGGAGCTCCCGGGCCCTTCCTCGGCCACCCTGCGGCCGCGGGCCCCCGCGAGCCCCCGGCGGTGTCCCGCTGGCTCGGCCTGCCCTGCACCCCTGGCCCGGGCTGCTGCCTCTGCTCTCGGCCGGGTTTCTGCTGGGCAACCCAAGCGGCGCCTGCCCCACAGGGTCAGGGGCGCTGATGGTTAAGGATGCGGGGGTCCAAAAGAGAGCTGTTTAACGTCCTAGGTCTGCTCTCGATGGAGGCTATGATATATGTCCCATTATATCCCAAACTTGTAACATACAGTTCTGTTTTCTCTTGTATTTAGAAAAATTATTCCAGTCGTATCCAAGTGTCCCGGCTCAGCAATATTCCCTTTGTCTCGTAATCCTGATTTCTTGTAAGGGAGAGCATATGGTTCTTCTTCTTCCTTATGGTGTTTTGTATTCTGTCCTTGTTATTATCCAGTAACGCTGGCAGTTTCTGTAGTCTTGGAGTATTTTACTAATCTGGTTCTAGGCTAACACATAACAGAGACTAAATTTTTTTAAAATAATATGTTCTTGAGGCTTTGACGTTCCAAATTTTATTTTGTAAATATGTTTCCAGTTATTAAAAAAACTGTAGTAGTTCTTCCATGGTTGTACAAATATTTGCATGTTTTCCACTGCTATTGTCATTATGCTGTACTAATCACTACGTAGTGATTGTTTACTGAGGCTTTTAAGTGAAGCTCTACGTGTACCCTGTATTTCACATTAAATACTGACTTGTGCAACCTTTTAAGAGCATGCTTTTCGGGTGTATTTCTAACCTGTGGTTAGCTACTAGCTTCCCATCCTAGCTGCTCCAAGGACTGGTCATCTAGTAGGGACTGGTAGGTTTGGGATTAGGAAAATGTGATTCTTTAAATAAGCAAGTGTAACTTCAGAAAAGAAGTTGACAAGGTACTGTTGTGGTTTGTTTTCAAGCATCTTTTAATCTTACTGTACTGTCTTTTGGATTAATAGTAGTAATATTTGTTTGATCAGAAGTGGAAAAAAGTGCAAAGAAAAAAACATGGTGTGTGTTAAACAGCCAGGAGAAAAATGCACCTCTTTAAAGAGTATGTGGGAAAAATGTTCAAAAAAATAACTGTCAGGTGAAAATTGTCACTCAAATGAATAAACTTCCCATTACCTTAGAAGGGCTTAGCAGTTAAGTCAGTTTAACATGTGACTTCTGGCAAGTCATTAAGAACCTAAACAACTTTGGTTTCAGGGTTTTTGCAGCACTGTCATGTTTATTCCATAAAAAAATTCTTCGCCTTGAATTTAAAGGTTTTCTGTGAAGGAGTGTTACGCAGTGCAAGTGTGTGTGTCAGTAAGGAGCAGCAGTGAATGACCTTACACTGAAATACTGCTGATAATTTATGTTTCTGGTTGTTTAGTCTATCATAGGTAGTTGTTGCAATTCTCAGTTGTACCACTGTTAAGTGAAATGATTTTTCCTTTGCCTTGCATACTCCAAGTGTATAATTACTAAGTGAGAGGCTGTACTAAATAGCTTAGTTATTGAGGTACTTATTGATGGAGCTCAATCATATGTCTTGTCTCATCATTTTCAACATTTCTGGAAAAAGAGAAATAGCAAATAGGATTCTTTGGCTCGTCGTTATTATGGATTTAATGTGCAAAAATAACTGGATCTTTATTTCACAGAATTTGGGAATGTGTCCTAATAAGGGCTTTTGTTCTGCAGCTGAACAGCATGTGACTGCTCTGATGTTTATCAGTGTTTCTAACATACTTGTGTAGTGAGAGTACATAGTGAGATATGCTGTCCTTAGTCTCATACAGAATGAAGGCTTTACACTCCCAGTATTTCCAGGAGACTTAAAGTTCCTGTGGGTTTTGGTTGGTTGGTTGGGGTTTTTTGGTCCATTTGTCTGTATCTTGTTCTTCCAGATCATTTTAGGTACTTAGGTTGACTTCTGGTCAGTAATAGTTGTGGAGTTGATACAAAGTGGAAAGACTTGTATTCTGCTATTTTACCATAAGGGAAATAAGAAATGTGTTTCTTAACATTCCTAAAAGTACTGAGGAAGCTGGAACAGAAGTCTTTGCAGTCTGCCCTGCTTCCAGTTGTGCTTTTTTTCTTGGGTTGTTTTTTTTTCTTGTTCTTTTAAATTGCCTTCCACATTTCCAAACCCCTCTTTAAGATATCTAGGGCTAATCTGTTGAGGTTTGCTTTGTTTTGCTTTTCCTCAAAGTCTTTGCATTGTGTGGGAACTGATGATACAGGTCTCTCTGGTCATAAGGAACCAGATTTGCAAGAGAGAATTTATTCATCAAGTATTTGGCACTTGCATCCATATATATATAGATTGCACTCACAGTTCTAGAAATGCAGTACTGTAGGACCTATTGTTCCCTTTCTCTCAGGTTGGTTTAAAACTACTTGGACTATTCCAGACAGATATTTGTAGACCTTGTCCTTAAAAACCTTGAAGAAGAAAAATTCTGCCACTTCTGTAGGCGTGAGTGAAGTTGCAGAAACTGAGAAACTTTCTCACTTCTGTAGTGAGGGTTTGTTTTTTTCTTTTTTTAGTTTCCAAATTAAGTGTTCTTTGCTGGAAGTCAAGCTGCTGCTGCTAAGAATTTGCTCCTGGTAAACTTTACTCTAACACTTAAGGGTATATTGTTCCAGTTTTAAGAACACTGTAAATATGGTCTGTGGTTGAAAACTGCTGTGGTTGTAGAAGAACCATCATGATTGTTTCAGTTTTCTGAAATCCTTCCTTCTGTTTGAGTAACTCTAAAAGACACTTAAAACATGTAGAGCTGAACATTAAATAGTGTGTTCTTATTGGACACCTGTGTTTCAAACAAAAAGACCTTTAAAAAGATTCCCTTATGGAGTGTAGCTTTATAATCAAAATACTTGGGGTTTGTAGTATAGTAGTTTGATAATTTATATGGCTTGTGTTTAAAATTTGAGTATTAGTTAACAGTTTGCATTTAATTGCTTTCCCTTATACAGGCAATTGGTTGTATCTTCTGTCCAAAAGCTTAGTAGCTTAACTTAAAATAACTGTTCTTTAAAGTTACTTCAGTGTTTTGATGCTTATAATGAATTCAGTTAAACACAGAAATACATAAAGCTCAGTGAGTCCAATCCTCTGTCCTTTGGAAACATAGTGGGATCATTCCCTCTGATGGCAGAGTTCCTCCTTGTGTTGCTTGTTTCAGCAGCTCCATCACCCACTCCATGGTTAAAGTTTTACCTGATACTGAATTTATTATTTTTGCTTTGCATACAGCTGACTGTTTTGTCTCTTGTTGCTTGAGGAAAGAGTTGATTCTCCTTGTAGCAGTGATTTAGATTGCTATTAGCTGCTCTCCAGTTTTTCTGGTCTTTTCAAACTCATCACAGGACATAGGAATATGAATGTTGGCGAGATAGACAATTTGATTGTCCAAGATTTTAAATATGTTTGTAGTAGTTCAGATTTAAATACAGTATTTAAACACAAATATTTGTTTTGATTGGGGGTGCATATGTGCTGACAAAGTATCAGTAAGAAGTGTAAAAGCTCCTCTTTATATGTTAGTAGTAGAGAAGTGGGATTTTAATAGTCTCTTGTTATGAGAAGTAGCTGATTTTTTTGCCTTAAAAGGATGATTCTAATTTTGTTTAAAACACTTCAGTTAGAAAATGTGAAAGTCAGAGAGGAAAGGAGTGTTCCTGAGAGTTTACCTTTTGGTACGTAAATTATAAGATCCTGCTTTTTGTTGATGCTTCAGTTTTGTTAGCGTATATATATGTACATGAGAGCTGAATTTTCCAGAGCTAGTGGTTCAGGGTTTTTGTGTGAATTGAAGTGTCTCTGAAGTATGTCTAGTTTAGGAAGGAAAAACAGGGAGATAGCCCAAACTGCAAATTAGAGGAGCTGTGCAACTGGGTTACTGTGCCACACAGAAATGAATTAAAGAGGGAGGAGAGTGACAGAGCCTCAGTGTATGTTTGTGTTTGAAACATACTCTGCCTGTGCAGTAGTGTTGAAGTTAGGAATGTTATCTCCACAGCCAAGGAATCTAGAAACACCAAAGATAGATACTGTCAGAGAAGTTTTGCCATGTTGCTTAATTACTTATTAAATATATGCTTTAAGAACATTTCAGATTGAAGACATGGGTGTGTCTCATGCAGTTGTATTTTCTGAATTTATTCCTATTTATTTTTCATTTTGTGGCTTGGGTGATAGAACAAAGCAGATATACTAATTCCCTGGACAGGACAAATCTGGGAGGGAGTACAAGCATTAGTGTGAAGTAGTCTTGGAAAACTGGATGAATGACCTGAACTGTATGGGATGCAGCTCAGTAAAGAGAAACACAAAACAGTACCTTTGGGTAGAAATAATAAATTTAAATATGAGAAACACTTGGCTGGGCAACAGTACTGTAAATAAGCAGCTGTATCACAAAAGGAACACAGTGGAGTCATGACAATTCTGTGAAAACCCAGGAGTCTCACTGGGATTTATGAACGGGATTGTTGTTGCATGTGAGGGAGAAGTTGCTCTGCAGTACTCAGTGTAAGGCCTCAGATAATGCAGTGGCTCTGTTCTTGTTACTGTGCTTCAAACAGATTTGGACCAGCTGAGAGTTTTTAGGGAAGAGTTGCAATAATGACCTTTAAGGAAGGACTGAAAGAATTGTACTTGTTTAGTCTTTAGCAGAGATGGGGAGACATAATAATAGACTTCAAATATGGTGACGTTTGCAACAGAGAATAATGTAAAAAACTGTTCTCTCTAGGTGGGATGAGAAATAATAGTCCTGAGGTGCACAAAAAGAGATTTTGATGTCCGGAAAAACTTTCCAGCTCCAGGAAAGATTATCTATCCAGGACAGATAATCACAGGGTTATATATCTGAGGGAAGTAATGGGATATCTATTGCTGAAAGTGCTCTAGAAAAGGTTAAATAACCTCCTTTTAGAGGTGATTGAGGTGTAGTTTTCTGTCCTTGGCATAGGAGGTAAGATGACTTTTTAGCATTAGATCTCTCATCATTTTTAGGTTTTTTTGTAATATTGCTGGCCATGATTTTAAAAAGCAAAACAACAGAACAACATGGTGGAGAAAAAAAATTAGTGATGTAACACTTGTAAGATTTAGTAAAAAAAACCCTCTATCAAATATATTCATTACAGGGTTTTTATAAAGTATTTATTAAAGCCATCTGTAATGTAATATTGCAGATAACTTTAATAGAGCCTTCATTGTAGATTTAATATCTTTGACTTGCCTTCAGGTGGTTTTAGTGATTGAAAAGAAAGAAACTGAGCTAGAGTCAGTCTTTCAGAAGACATTCAAGAGAAGCAAAGCTCAGAAGATAAATTCTAATGAGCCAGGGAAGGTGCATTCCAGGCTCTGAAATAGACCACACTGTGCAACTTCACCTCTCTGTAAAATTGAGATTTCAGTTAATATCTGAGACATGTATGTTGAGGGTTAATCACCACTGATAGTCTTAAGGTTCCTGAAGGGTTTGTTATATAAATATATTGTTATTTAATATCAGTTTGTGTTCCACGTATTAGGAATAGATTTCAGTCTTTTATGCCCATTGCTATGTAATAGCAGTATAAATAATCTTGAACAGAAATGTATCCTGTCTATTAAGTATACTAGTTTCATACAAAATTTCTCCTTTGGGACTCTTGGGTGATTTAAAAATATTGGATTAAACTGGAAGAGCTAACCTTGACACAAATGGGTTAAAGCTTTTTAGAGTTAAAAGTACTGAACAATTTGATAGAACTTTTTGAACTAAATTCAGTTTAATGCCTTATTCTGCTTTTTTCCTATTCAAAATCAACTGCCTGCATCCCATGTGACCTTGTTCAAGCATTTCTGATTTTTGAAATTTGACAAAGCTGCCTCAGGGTTAAGGGCAAGTGAAGGATAGGCTTTGTGTCACATATGTCTGTGCTCTGGAATTTGGGAAAGGGTTAAAATGAAGCAAACGTCACATTCTCAATGATTTAAAAAGAGTGTAGAGGATTTGCATTAAATGATGCTTACAATCTGTTATAACCTACTTGTAATTAGACTTCTAGTATGTTTTTCCATCTCACCAGTTATATGGATTACATTTTTTGTGTACTTCCACTGCACAGGCTATCAGCATTATCTTTGTTATAATTGATGGGAAATTGTGACTAAACCATCGAGAAACAAAGTGTTGGTAACTGACAGGGCACTGGGTTTAGATCCTGGTGTAGTGTTTGCTTATATAAACCTGGAAATCAAGAAAGGAAGAATACAAACACTGTTCACCATATTGGACTGATGTCAGAAAAGGAGTTTGTTCCCTTTCTCAAGTATTTTAAGTCTTCCAGGGATTTTCCTTCTATGTATTGCTGCAGTACAGAGGCTTTTTTGTAGCCTATTATAAAGGGATCATGGTATCCCATGTAGTAAGGGCACAAAGGCTTAAGTCTTAGGCAGAGGCACCTGTTCCCTAAGCTCCACCTGAAGAGCTGGAACTGAGATGCAGTTGTCAGACAGAACTGCCTGGAAGAGACTGCTTTAACCTGGAGTTTGGAGCAGCAGTTCCTGCAGAGTTGACTGGAGCGGTCTATAGGTAGTGGCTGACTAAAGATTTGGAGTAGAAAGCTGCTAATGTTTCAACAGATGCCGTGGTTTGTTTGCTTTGGGTTATTTTCCTATTTCCAATGTAAGAAAATTGGCAACTTCAAAAACTGTATCTTATTAATTTTGAAATTAGAATATATTAGTACATGTTTTCTTTTCTACCCATTACCTTATTTTTCATTTACTTGCGCTTTCTAGGTACATGTCTCTAAAAGCCAGAGTCTAATTAGCAGCAAGTTTTACTGGTTAGGGATACCTGATTGTGTTGCTTTTGTTAGTAACTAATCTAATTGTCACTTGAAAAGATTTGACAATATTTCTGTGCCTTGCTATGCTGCCAGCACTATTCTTTGGGGATTTCCTTCCTTTTTCAGGAAAAAGAAAGCTAACTTGATATTCTCATGTCTTCTCAATCCTCACTTGTCAACATTACTGGTTTTGTTTGGTTCAGGTCTATTTATTTATTTAGCCTTGGGAAAATAGGCAAAGTGAGAAGCCAGTATAGCTTATGGTAGTTTTTAAAATTTTTATCTAGTGTTTTATTTTCAGCAGAATTGTGATGTTTATTGCATCAGTTTGCTGGAAATTCTGTTATATTCAGTGCAATCTAAAAAAGGCAGAAAGACTGAAAAAAATCTTTATTCACAGTATTATTGTAGAGGCTGCTATAGTGCAATTACTTTTCATATGCGTGTGGATAGTTTTAAATCCATCTCTGAGGAAGTGGTTTCTAACAGAATAAAGTGTAGTTACATAATTTCTCTTAAATGAGGTCAGGTGAGAGTTTTTCTGGATCATGGGAATTCAGTGATCCTTTGTTAAGAGGATTCCTAAAATACTTCAGATGAAAAAGGTTCTTCACATATCTGCTATCTGACAGCCAGTGCTGAAAAGGACCATGAGAAACATTCACTCCTTGTATGATGTCCTAGTGCAAATAAAGCTTCCCACACCTCCCCCATCCCAAAGTGAAGTCTGTCTTTTTCAGATTTGACATGTATTTTGGAGATCTGAATTGTTGAACTAAAGTGAATTTTGCAAATCCGTGAGAATTCTCTGTTCTCATAAATGGATTGGTTTTTGGAGTACAATTTGCTGTCAGGACCATTCAGATTATACAAGCATACAAGAAAAGATTTGTTCCTGTTAAGATCTTGATAGGCAGTCTTTTGTTGTTGTTCTGACTGCACCTCAAAAAAAACCCCATGTCAACAATACAGGTAACAAATTTCTTCTTAATATTGATGAATTTCAGTTACATCTCTTATGATCTGAAAATATCTCTGGTTAATTCCAGCCCAGAAGCAGTTTTATTGGAAATTCAGCTGTTACATGAAGGGTTATTTTTTCCTTTGATCAGAATTCTGAATACAGAGAGAGAATGTTTTGCCTCTCTTTTGGGTTCTGGAGGTAAAGGCAGGCCAGTTACTGTCATTTTATCCAGTGTGACTCATGTCTCATTGATTTTCCACTTGAGAGGTAACTCTGGTGATCAGACCTTGTGTCCTGCTTTTAGGGTGTATCTCATAATTGAATTAGTTGCAGTTAGATCAGCTACCCTTTTAAAAAACTTTTTACATTGTTGTATGTCTGTATGTACTTGGCCAAAGAAGTTCCCTCAAAGAAACCATCCCAAAAGGTCAGGAGACACTCTGTGAGAAACAGGAGAGCTCTGGAGAAGCTTACTGTGTAATATTCTTGGTACCATTTTCAGTTTTGATTCATGTGTCACTACAGCTTTGTTACATGACTTGTACCAAATAATCATTTGGACATTTCTTCTCATCCTGTCTGTTCTGTCAGCAGGCCTGATTTGCAGACATGACATGAGCTCCAGTTTAAGTTCTGTTTGCTTCTCTGGCTTTAAATGGTTGGTTCACTCCTGCAACTGTCTTGAAATGAAAGTTTGCTTTTCTAATACTTAGAAATTAGCTTCTGTTGAAGTGTGGACAATGGTTGCTTTTTTGACTTTCACTGACCATATGTTCCATGATGAGATGTCAAAAAGAGCCCAGGGTTTTGAATTACTAACAAATAAGAATACAGAAAGCTTGCAGGAGGTTTTTTTTTCCCTTCAGATGCTTTTTGTGCCTCAGATTCTGTTAGTGAAGACTTGCTTCAGCTGGATTTCAGTTAAGTTTTCAATAGAATGTTAACAGATTTATATTAAAGTGAACAGTTAACCAGAATGAAGGTAGAGTAAAACATGATGCTATGACCTCTGCTGCATGGAAACAGACATGAAGAATTCACAATTGCAGAATAATACAGGTTATAGCTGGGCAATATAGATAGATGGACACAATAACGTGCTGGAATTAGTTCCTGTTCATCAGTTAGAAAATATTTTTATTCTCAGCATGGAAGTTTAGAGTTCCAGGATAAGAGGAGTACCTGTGCTACTTAGGCTTACAAAGCATAAGGGAGAGCCTGAGAGAAGGGCTTCACATTACAGCAAACCTGATCCAAGGACTGTCTGTCACCAAAATGCAAAGTCGTGGGCCCTGTTTTCCACTGGCACCTGTGCTCATTTCATTTCATTTCATTACAGTGAGCCTGTCTAGGAAGCTAAACTAGAAGCAAAATGACTCTTTTGTAAGGACTTGTGTTTTCCAGATCAGCTCACTGTGAGATCGGATTGAATACAAAAGCAAATGCATGGGAAAAATAGGAATGATGTGCCTGAGAATTACAGGGGAGTGGGACTGCTTCTTTTTGTAGATTAAATCACTTGACAGTAAATGAAACCTCACCTGGGAAGTCTTGTTGCAAAATTAAAGAGAGAATGATTCAAGGCTCACCACCAGCCTGTGAATCCACCCTGTTGATAAAGGAGTGGGAATATTGATGGGTGTGGTTTTGATTGCTGTGATAGGAAGGTGGAGGGAAAGTGGTGTCTTGGACAAAACAATAGAGAAGGAAATGGTCTTCTGGGAAGTATCTAAATGGATGTAATTGAGCAGGGGCAGAGAAGGGACCATTGCAGTAGTTCAGATGCAAAATGACGAGATCCTTACGAGAGTTACCTACTTGAAGTGTCAGTGAAAACCTTTGGATGTCAAGCCAGCTGCTGAAAGAGGATTCAGTCTCTATAAAAAAGCTGTTTGCTGTCTTTGTAACCTTCACTGTCAATGGATGGGTAACCTTTGACATAGGCCCCTGGACTCGCCAATGTATTTTTAATTATGATTCTGTTATCTCACACATGGATTTACATTTTTATTTCCTTAGTGGCTGTTTAAATACACATACATTGCAGAGTTGCTCCTTTCTTATCACTTGGAGCCAATTAAAAAAATGTTTTAATGTTTTCCTCAGTTGAGCAAGGATAATCCAAGCTGTATCCATGCAGAACTCAGAAAGGAAGCAGTGCCCACCTTAGCTGGCATGTGATTTAAGAGGAGCATTTTAAGTCAAAATAGGCAGATGTTTAGAAGATGATCATTTCAATTTTGATAAATACTGATAGTGGTATTTCAATAAAATTATTTTAGTGATTGCAGAAAAAAAACCCCTCCTCTAGTCTAGTGGTGATACAAATCTGATGACTCTTTATTTCACCACTGTCTTGAGTAAGAAGAATCTCAAAAAACTGAGCAAATGGGTATTAAAATAGAAACTCATTGTTAGGAATGTGAAGTAATGCATAAGAATAAAAGAACTTTATGCAAAAAAGCCCAACCCTGACTTGAAATCAGCTATTAATGCTCAGGAAAGTCTTCTGATAGACATTTCTGTAAAGCCATCAATTCAGTTTTTAGTAGGTGTCAAAAAAAGTAAATAGGGTTGAGTATTAATAGAAGGGGATCATGATGTAAAATATTAACTCTTCTGTGGTAAAAATCTGTGACATACATAGGCCATGCTTTGAATATGATTATCCCACACTGATCTGTCTGCTAGACTTAGTACAGAAAAGGGCAATAAGAATAATTAAGATTTGGGATAGCTTCTTTATGCAGAGCACCAAGGAGATAAACCAGATAAATTAACCATTAATTCTAGGATCTTACAGCAAAGGTACGTCCTCAGATACTGTGAAACTTAATTTTTAAAGGTATGAGAGTTTTAGGTAGGGTTTTTTTTCCTACTGTCACCAAGGAAGGAATTTGTTTAATTGCTTATTGCCCTAGGAGAGATAATATGTCACTGACTTATGAGGGCTTTGTGTGTTCAAGATACAGCAAAGGCTGCCTAGGAGATATATTCTTACTGTATTTATTTTTCTTCTTTTATGGCTACAGCATTGTGCTGTGAGTAATACAGTTGTTCACAGCTGAATAATTTCATCCTTTTTAACAGGAATTTTAGATGTTCTCCAAGATAACTGGCAATTGGGGTTGGGGTTTTTTTTTCTATAATATTTTTTTAAAGGTTAATCAGTTTTATAGATGGTATATAAACTACATTTGTCAGGTTAATCCTTACTTAATATTTCATGTCAGCTCTTCAGAGGTACTAAGTAAGGAATAAGCACAGCACTTGTTTTGCAATAGTGCTGTTAAATTCCTTAGAATACTTTGTAAAAACTGTGCCTTAGAAAGAGCCAGTAAGGCTTTTTTAGGACATCACTTGCAAACTGTAAGTGATTTATTATCAAAAAGAACCATATATAAAGTCTTCTGCCTGATATCTTTACTCTATAAATGTAAATGTGCAAAAGCAAACCATTATGATTTCTAACTTTGTAACTGCTTTTGTCAGTTGTTTTCAAATTCATGCTCTAAAGATTCCAAGCTGTATCTGTGGCATATTCAGAAAGCTCCTGGTTTTGGTCTTGTAAGACATAAACATTTGGAGTAATCGTATCTCTGTAGCTGAATGTTTTGGAGGGATAAAGTAGGAAAGAAGTCAATTTTATGTTGTATTTGTGTAAGTCAGTACCTAAGCCCATAGTAAATAATGTAACCGTTTAGTCTAAGCTTTATCTAATTTCTCCAAATGAGAAGTTTCTAAATGTGTTGTCATTTGATACAGTATGTGAGCAATCCTGGTGTGCAGCTCAGAGACAAAGCAATAAAGAAGAAAAATTTAACTGCAAGTGCAGGTTTTTTACTGCTGTGATGGGTTGGCCATTTAGGGAAGTGTCTGAACCCTGGCAATCTGCTCATGTTTGCTCAGGATAGGTATGGAAACTGCATAATTCACACTCTCTGACCCACCTTCTGGCAGCTTCTTCCTGCTTCCTGAATCTGTGATAAAATGTGCTGAAGGTAGATGGTATCTCCTTTTTTTCCCTTTTTTCTTGTGCTTCAAGAAATTCTCTAGTGGCTGAACCTGGAACTTGAATAGCCTTTTAATGTTTCTTCAGTCCTTTAACCTGATGTTACAGGATAATTGCAAGGAATGGTAAAATGAGTGTCTCCTTTGTATTTATGGAAATAGATACTATCGAGAATTTTAGATACCATAAACAGACATGTATTTTTATATAAAAGGTTGAATGTTCTAATTGCTATTCTACTAAAATGTGATCAGAGTTTGCCCTGAATTATTGAATTAATAACTGATGAAGTATAAAATTTAAATCCTACCATAGCCATGAATCCTGTTGTCTTGAGACAAAAGAGGAAAGTCAAATCTGTGAATAATTACTTCAGTTTCAGAAAACTAAAATGAGAAAAGGCAAGATGCTGTTTAAAGTTTGAAGTTTCATGTGTTTTATTAGGGTAGATACAACTGCAAACATACACCTTTGTTACTAGAGCTGAGTGTATGTATTTGCAACATACATGACATTACAGTTGTAAAGGCATGCTTTATGCGTGTAGTAGCTTTCCATCATTAATAATACCACAAGGCTTTTTCTTCACCCCTGAGAAAGTATTTCTTAGGCAAAGTCAGAAAAGCTGAAGTACAAGGGGGAGCTCTGAGTAAAACACAAAAATTTTATTCTGACAATAAAAAGACAAAGCAAAACAAAAAAAAAAAAAGCCAATTGAAGGCAGAATGGAGAAAGAGTTAAAATGAAGTTGCTGTGAGAGTTGCATTGGGTATCTAACCTTGCCTTTTCTTTTTTGCCAGGTCTTTATACCCATTTGTAAAAATGAAAATACAGAATTCTCTTTCTACAAAACACATCAGTGGGATAGTGTGAATGCTAAAAATTTATGGAAGCTCAAGGGAAGACAAGGAAAATTCATGGAAGAGAAATTCACTGAAGTTTAGAAAATAGGTAGATATCACATATGACTTAGGAGGACTCTGAGCTAAAAATATTTGGAAGCTATAATGGTATTATACACAGAAGCTCTTGCCTAACCATCTGCTTATCGCGGCTGTTGGAGACAAAGTACTGACTGCAGAGACGTGTGGCTTTACTCTGTGAAAAAGGCTTGAATTTAATAATGTTGAGCATAATTGATTTGCATTTAAATTTAATGAGGGAGAAGTTTTGAAAGTGAATAGTCAATTAACATGCAGAGGGAATCAAGTGTCTCTTTGCATAGGTGACAGATACGCTCATGTGCTTAGGCAGTAATAAGTACATCCCTTTTGCTCTGTAAATGTAGTGCAACATCTCAATATCAAGAGAGATCTTTACAAAGTCCTTGATAAAGTATTCAGCTGCTGGGACGGGGTAATAGAATCAGAACGAATTTTTCACTTCATAGGCAATCTTTCATTTTATACTTGAACAATGAGCATAGTTTTAAAAGTAAATTGTCTCATGTAGTTGCAAGAAATCCTAAACTAAGTGTTGCAAAACAAAACTCTGAAGAACAATAAATTCAAAGCAGAGTGTCTGAGTATTCCTTATATCACAAAGTTGAATAGAGGAAGCCAAAAGAAAAGCATGTGTAGAGTAAACTGTAGTTGTATTTCAGTAGTATGTTGACGGGTTAATGGTAGGTTTAGAGTAACAGTGTAAAGTCTTAGAAATGCTTTGAAATGCATTTTAAATCTATCAAATATGTATATTTAGCATGTTAATAGGATACCTGGAGAAGAAACAGCTGACATGTAGTGTTCCTTTATGAAAAGTTGTACTCTCCTGGCTTAGCCTTTCAAGGGAATAAATTTGTGACTTTGAAAGATCAAGAAACTGTGAATCAGATTTTTCTGAATTTTTACTGTGCAAGGGCTGTAGGAACTGCAAAACCTATGAGTAAGCCTGCATCTAGATAAAAAATGAAAGTGGAGCAAGCCTAAAGGTTTTTTGTCAGTGGTCACAGGAGAAGCAAAAACCTGTAGGAAAAGAACAAACAACTCCTTGCATTCTTAAAGGACAATTATGTTGGCAATTAATTAAATTTAATGCCACAGTGTTCAAATGAAAAAAATGTTCATACTGAGAAAATAAGAGTAACTAAAAGGCTGAAATTCTAAATGTAAAAGTAGGCTAGACAGGACTTCCTTTGTATTTCCAGTTGGTACTGTAAGCATAGGCCAGACAGAACACAGAAATTGTGGGAAATAAAAAGCAGCATATTGTCTATCAGTGAATGTGCTGGCCTACAAAGACCTGAGCACAGCAAGAGAGGAAAGCAGAATGGCAATCAAGTAAAACAAAATTACATGTGATGTGGTCATAGTTCTATTTGAATTATATATATTAGACTAGAAAAGTAAGTTAGGCTACCAATGTACTGCTAAATCAAGGAAATTGTGGCTAGCTATCCTGTCTGAAAGTAGTTGGATATGAACAGTAGCAGCTAGAAAAAGGTAATGTACTAGTTGAACTGGGAGCAGTCTTACAATAAAGTCTGTAGTTTTTTTAAATAAAGGCCTCTATTAGCGGTAGATGTGCTGTGATTAAAAGGAAGGGGTATGTGATAGCGTTCATACCACGTATTGTTTTGTTTCCTGTGCCTGAAGAGAGGGCAGCAGCAAAACAGAAAGCAGCTGCTCACTGCTCCTTTAAGAGCTTTTCAAAACCACAATTCCTAGTGCACTTAAAACACCTTCAGTACTTGCCAGAGGAAACTCCCAAGCCAAGTAGACTGAAATATGCATAACAGTCTTCCTGCTCAGAAAATGTGAATACAGCCTGAACATACAGTGAGACCGTCCGGCTGTGGAGGTGTATTGAACCCTCTCTGCTTAACAAGCTCAGTGTCAGTCACAAAGCAGAATTTGGAAAGCATCTAAGAACAAACATTTTCAAGTGGTGATGCGTGCAGTTTTGTCAGGATGCCCAAACATTGGGAGAAAATTTCTGTCTGCTTTCTAGTACTTCTGGGGAGAAAGGAGCATTCTTGGAGATAATGCTGACATCCAGCTCACAGAGCAGGAACGTGCTCAGAACTGCTTTGAAAGGCTGCAATGCAAAGCTGTCACGGATGGCTAAATATGGCTGTAGCAGTTGTGCTGTGTATTAGACCAAACTGCAGCATGAGGCAATGAAAATAAACAACATCCTATATGGAAGGCAGAAGGAGGGATGGGTCTTTTTACTGCAGATCACTGTTTTGAGAATTGCCACAATATTGAGGTTCTAGCATAGAGTACAGTACTGAAACATGTCAACAGCTGTAGCACCTCAGTTTCTTTAGAAAATAGATGTTTCTCTGGCTGTTCACCAGAGAAATGACTTGGTGTAATATGATTTTATTAATATGTCAAAGTCAGTTGTAATAGAGCCACATGAGCATTTAAAAGAGCTGGGGCTCTTAAAAATAACTGCCAGTCAGAAAGTGACAAGGCAAGTCATTTACAATTGGACACAATGACCTTAAGGGTCTTTTCCAGTCTAAATGATTCTGTGATCCTATGGTAGCAGGTTACTACTGTGTTTAAATTCAAATTTAAAGCATACTTGGCTTATAAGCTTGTCCATTACTTTACTGAGCCCCTTGCATGTGAGAACTTGTCTGTGTGGTGGTGGTGACTGGTGCTGTGATTATACACACAGGATCAGCTGGTGTGCCAAGGGATGCCTGTAATTCTGGGAGCATGAAAATGCACCGGGTGAGGAGACACAGCACGGCCACAGCACAGCTGTGACAAACTGCATTTTTTTTTCTTCATGGATTTTGGCATAGTTGTGCATGCCCTCCCTGACCCCAGTCTGTCCAGAATGTATTTTAAGCATTTGGAGTGTGATTTAGATTAACTGTTTAGGTGTCCCTCTATTTGTTTACTGTTGTCACTAAGTAATATTTGAATCCTTAGGCCAACTTAGCAACCCTCTAAATTTAGCTGAGAGTAAACATCTCAGAACTGTAGAGAGCTTGTGGCTTTCACAAAAATTGTAGCTCCCTTCTTAAGGGGGATTTGAGCCCTGTGGTCACCTGCTGTACATGATTTGCAAGCAGTCTAGTCAGTGCATGTATGGGTTGGAATTTGCCTCACCATCCTTAAGGTTTGGAGATGGCCAGAAGGAGGAACATGAAATTTTTCAGATCATTGGAGGTGTGGTGGGATGTGTGGCAGAACAGTGCCACGTTTAGGACTACAAAGCCAGCCCATTGCTGATCTGCTTATACAATAATGTGTATCTCTTAGATAGGGGAAAAAGCCTAGATTGAGGCAAAAGCATTATCAGATAGAAAATAAGTTGTCATGAATGTAGATAGCTGGAAAAACAGCCTTCTCGCTTTTTGTTTCTTTGGGGAGTGAGAGTGTATTTTAAATTTTGAAGAAAAATTTAGAACAAAAGCATTTTAATTCTGAAAGTGAGGGCATATTTTAAATTTTGAAGAATAATTTAGAACAAAAACATTTTAATTCTGAAACAACATTGAAAATGTTTTACAGGAACTGTTGCATGCCTCATGTGTCCCTTTTCCAAACTCTGGGTTTGCATTTGCCGTTGTATAACGCAGGAGCACTTCAAAGCACAGCCCACGCAGAGCACCTGGTTGTGTGTGTGTGGTGCTGCTCTGAGTTGTACATCATCCTTGTGAGGCTTACAGAGCTGATGCTGTAATTTTGCATATAAAAAGCTGAAAATCAGCTGGAATAAAAATATGTTCTAGACAGTATTTCATACAATATGCACTTTACAGTTTACTTCATAAGTTAGCATGTTCGTAGTCACTGCTCCAGAAGTAAATCAGACAGAGTAGTAATTTCCAGTGTAATATTCCATAAAAATGAACAAGCTGGTTTATCCTGGGGCATTTAAGAAAAAGTATAGGAGCATTGATTTTCTCCATCAAGTTCATTTTTATCTGTAAACTGCTAGCAGGATTATTAAGTACTTGATGAACTACTAAAATTGCAGCCTACCTATGGGAAAAAGCAGTGTCTTTTTATGCTAGGTATTTTCTGTGTATTGTAATAATAACTTCTTCAGGGAATAAATAATAGTTTTCCTATTTATATAATACTGTAAAAGATTATATACGATTGGAGTCTTCTCCTAGAGTTACAGTTTGATAAATGGTTACTGTAATTAAGTTAGCATGAATTATTTTATAATGAGCGGGACTTTCACCTAGGATGATAAAGTGGATTGAGTAGGTGTGGTGATAATGATATAGAGGGATGGCCAATAAGTGAGGCTAAGCATAATTTTTTTAACTGGACATGGAAGTTATTTACATAGTCTGGTTTTAATTTTCTTGATAATTGTATCAGACAGTAGTGACTATTGACTAAATATTAGTCAGTAAAGTAGGTTCAGTAAGGGTGTTTACTTAAAGTTACTGTCTTTATTCAGGACAAGTACAAACTGTATTAAATGATCATTTTTTGCGTTTTTCTGTTAAGATGACATGCTAAAGATGAACACACCAGGTGGTGTGTTGAAGTGTGGAATGTGGTTTCTTGTTCCAAGGGGCTGTGGTGTACCACCTTACAAAGTTCACATCTTCACCTTGCATTGTGGCTATGTGATCCCATGCTTGTGCTGCAGCACACTGTCCTTTAATATGATCCACAGGAAAAATTGGTTCATCTGGAGCCATCTGAAAAGAAGAAAAGATGGTATTTTCAACTTGGACTAATTTGTAGATTTATTTCAGAGTATAGTTCCACAATAGTTGTGTTGACAAGAGTTGTCCCAGGTATTTGAGACAGATAATTGGGACGAGTGCTGTGTGATGTGTGTAGGTGAGTTGGGACTAGGTAAAATCACAGATTCTGCCTGTTCCTTCCAGTTATTCCCAGATCCAGTTTTCTTTTTCATAGTTGTGATCTGTCTTCTAGCAGTTCTTCAGGATTTCCTGTGTGTCTTTCTCCAGTCAGCATCCACTCATTTTGTCAGCGTAGCTGCTCTCCTTTCCTGTGTGTTCACCTTTAGCATTCCCCTCAGCCTGCCTTCATCCCAGCTCCACCAGGATTTTTGTTCTCAGGCAAACGCTTCTCTATGCCTAATCCCAATTTCTTGCTCCAAAATACGGAGAAAGAAAACCTTCTTGAAGAACAGTCAGATGTGTCTTAAGCACAAGAAGGGTTTAAAATAATTTCCATATTTGTGCACAGAAATGAGTAATTATTTTGACTGAGAATTCAGGAGAGAGACAGCAGGGTGGGAATATCAGTCTGAGACAGATGCTTCAATGTATAATTTCAGCACAAACTCTAATTTGGCCAAGATACAAGAAACTGAAAGCAGTTTAAGTGTTTCAGGCTTTAAAGAGAAGAAATTTGATATAGTGGTTGCTTTTTTAGAGTTCTAGTGTAAAGTCACACTTGTATAATTCATATTTAATTTTATGTGAAGTAATTTTGCAATCTTATCCTGGCATGCCAGGCTGGAAGAGGGGTGATGCCTGTATTGCACCCATCCTCCCAGTAAGTTTCCTCATATAGGTAGCCCAGAAGAGTGAGAAATACCAGTGCTGTCAGCAGTTTTGATAGCACTGCTGAGTGGAAGGGGTGCAAAGGAGCAGATGTACGTTGCTGGTCATTGTCACACAACTTTCTGGTTCAACCTTTTTTTGTGATTTTAGAGAAAGAGTAAGACAGTGTTAGGAGGAGGTTGAGCTTTTGTTTGTTTTCATACATCCTCATACATTGATTCATTTTCTCTGCCTGTTACATTTTTTTTTCTTCCAGAAAGAAGTAGAAGTAGCTTTCCACAAGAAGATTATTTCTAAAGAATTTTTTTCTTCTCATGTAAAAATAGGTTTGTCTAGCCTAGTGAACCCATCTCTTTCAAAGAAAAAAAATAGCATATTGAATTATCCATTCCGGTTCTTTGCAGTTTCAGTTTTGAGTAAAACATTTCCCTTGCTAGTTTGCTAGCTTTTAAAACCTGTTGACAATTTTTTTCATATTATTCTATTTTTTTCTTTTACTTTCTGTATTTTATCTTGCTAGCCTTTTATATATAAGATTAATATAAGTAGTCCTTTTCTGACAGACTATATTTTGACCATATGTAATGTAATCTTACTGTGTCAGAGACAGCTGAAATCTCAGAATAACTCCAGTAACATTTATTAACTTTTATTGCATCTAAGCTTTTGTTATAGCTTTAAGCTGCTTATTGTTACATATTATTTCAAGTAGGATCATCTTTATGTCTTTTGGTGGAGGTTATTTCTATCACTTGAAAGTACTGCTTGTTTTGATGTAATGTAGAATCAGAAGAATAAAATGCTGTTTCCAGAAAACTGATTTCTTGCTAATGTAGTTCTCATGAAACTCAGTGTGTGTGGGAAGAGATGCTGGCATACTCTAGATGTGATAGACTGCTGAATATAATTTGTTAAATGAAATTCATCCCTAATTTAGCAATACTACTTTGTTAGGAAGTGATGTATTTTCTATGTGGAGATAATCCATAATCTTGATAATCTGGTGTCTGCGCAGATTCTCATCTTTTCAGAGGTGCTAATTTTTTTGTCTTGTAGAAACACTTTTGTAAGGGATTAGATTCTGTTTGCATAAATAGGTGCTGCTTTCAGTTTTTAAAAATGTACTGTTGTAAGTAACATTCCATTGCTCAGCAGAGAATTTAAGAACTGCTGTTTTGTACCACAGAGATCCACCAGTTTTATTTATTACTTTGAGCAATTATATATGTGTGTCACATTTGCTCTTGTAAATGGTAACTTTGCCAGTAGCAGATATTGTCTCTGAAGTAACTTGGGGATTTACCGAAGTGTGGTACTAGAGAGTGCTCCTGCTATCAGATATCCACAAATGCCATATCTGAACACTAGGACAAATTTAAATCTTTATCACTGCAGTGTTATCACTGAGCAGGCTGATTGTTATATGAGACTCAGAAGAAAGAGAACAGATTATTTCTCTTCAGTATGAAAACGATTCATTATACTCTAGATCAGACGAGCACACTATTCTGTTTTCTAGGGCTGAATTGTTGTGAAGACTTTAGATATTGCCCATTTTCATAAAATAGTGACATCAAACAACTACTGGAGACTTCTCTTGAAAGTCTGTTTGCCCCCACCCCCAGTACACAATTATTTTATGATTTGTTTATTGTGGTATGTAATGTTAATTTCTCCACCTTAAGTTCCATATATATAATTGCACCACGGTTATAGTAGAGGGGTCTGTTGCTTTGCTGGTTTCAGGTCTGGTATACGCCCAGTATGTTCAGGTATTGACTGCTTCTTTTCACTCGTTTCTAGCTTAGGGCCACGTGGAACATACTTGTACCTGCATCCATGCTTCTGAATTCCTTTAAACAATTGGGCTTATACTTGACTCTCAGACAGATAGTACCAGCATAACCCACAAAAAAAATTGGTTATTCTGCTTATTAAGGAATGGTTTTCTTCATTCTCCTATCTTTAACTTGGTTTTCATCTCTGTGGAAATTTGTTTCCTTTGTTGCTAGAAGTTTTCATGCACACAGTTCAGCATTCAGTAACTTTACAAATAGGGTTGTGGTTAAGTTAAATAAAAATTCTAGCATAATGTGAATATGATGGTGTGTATTGGTAGAGTCTGCCTAAAGCTGAGTAAGTTTAAGGGTTCTTCCATGCAAAAATGCATACCCAGAAATGCATCCTATGTTACCATGAAATGCTTGATTGTATGTAAGATGTAGAGACAATTTTTGCAAGCAGTTGAACTTCAGTCTCACTCTGAAGATTGTCCGTACTGATTAGTGTGTGACCATTTCCTGTACGTTTTCAGCAGCACCATTTGCTCACTGGCTTCTTACACAGGTCCTTCCCCACAAGAGACAAATTCAGAGTCCCTTACTTACTTCAGAGCTCTGTCTGCATTACACTCTATTTAGCCTTTAACTTCGTAATTTTTAGTGGGCTCTGCAGTCCACAGTGTGTTGTTTCTTAGCTGATTATCACTCTCCAAACTTTTAGTCTTTATAGCAGTAGTCCAGTATTCTTTCTTAAATGTTGATGTGGTTCCCTGAAGAAAGGCTTTTAAACCTAAAAGCTTATTTAGTTTCCCTTGCACTCCTTATTCCAACTCATAAATAGCTTCTAAAATTAATGGTGACCAAAACATTAAATTACTCTTCCATTGAATTTCTTTGCCACAGAAGATGTGGTTGTTCTAAGTGAAAAATGTCATTATAATTGGTTATGCAGTCTAAAGGAATAATAGTTAATTTTCAAGGCAGTTTTTCCAAGGAAACTTCTAGGGAAAATGATATAATTGTTTGCTTGTTAAGCTCTTGTGAATGTTGTTTTCTAGGTTTTAAGCATAATTAAGGTACCGTCATTTCACTGTATCCTGATTAAAGTTTTTTAAATTGTTATTCCCTACTCCATCCCTGCAAACTTCTACAGACAAAAAATTCTGACTAAGTAAAACTTTTTTTATCCACCTTGGTTTCTGCTCTGAAGATACTTACACAATCTTTTTGCTGTGTCTAAAATGCTTCAGCTGTCCCCAAAGGCAAATAGACACAGCAGGGGTTGTGTCTTTCCTACTGTGAGTAAAATAGGGTTGTTTTGGGCAAAAGAAAATCAGGAGAGATGAGCTGTACAAATCTGACAAAATAGTGACATTACTATTCCAGCTATTCCTGAAACAACTTATTCATATGTTCTTTACTTAAGACTGGTAAAGTAATTGAAAATTATGAGATGAGGCCACCTTCTGATTGGCCCACTGTTATATTTTGTTTAATTTTTTTTTTATTAAATGTATTTTGTATTTTTTCCAAAGTTACTGAGCTAGTATTTTTATTGGCTATGTTATTCTTTTGCAAAAATTGGTCAAACTGTGTTGTACTTTTGGTGTCTCCAGATGCATCAGTTAAAGGGATCTTCAGGAAAGGCAACAGTACGGACTGAGAGTAACATCCATTTTCAACTGGTTGTCTTTGCCTTCTTCCATTCTTTGTTTGTCTTACTGTGATGATAGTTCTCTGCTGCTGTTTAAGTTGAGAAATCCCACTGAATAAATGAAACCTGATTTGATTTAGTTATCTACATAATAGAATTTATGATGCTTCATGTAGCATCACTGTAGAAACATCTTCTGTTACTGAATTTCACTGCAATTAGACATAATTAATCTCTTATCTTATGCAGCTCAGTTTGTATTTTGAATTGGCAACTTAATGGTGAATTAATTTTCTATTCTTGCCAATATGAAATCCTAACTAGGTTGAAAGTAAAGACAATTTCCAGTAATCTAAATATAAAAACTGTGTAGAACAAAGAATATGGAGGAACCTGTCAGCTTGTGTTTTAGATCATGAAGTTTTGAATTGTCAAGATGAAAATAAGGTCACTTGTATGAAGTCAATAGAGTATTAAGAAAGCTTCAATAACCACTCTTCTTTAGTGAATTATGGTGCCTTCATAGTACTAGATGTTCTTAAGTTAAATACGATTGCTGGTGTGGTTTTTCAAGTAGTAGCTTGGTCATGGGCACAGATGCCCAATTTGGACATGACTGAAAGCATTGTGTGAGTTTTGGATCTATAGATGCATTTTGTCTTTCAATATCCAATGTATTTCACTTCCATTACAAACGAGGTGCTATACATTGTTTTCCTTGGATGAAGAATAGGTTTAATGTGAGCGCTAGAAGGTTACTCGGGGATTTGGAGCCAGTGTGAGTTTAGAGGTCTGCTCAGTTAATTAAAATTAAACAGCAGAGTTTTTCACTGTGTTTCTAATTATAAAATACATTTGACAGTGCATTTCATAATTCATTAGTTGTAGTAATACCTTTCATTACTTGTTTTCTTGTGTCTCTTCAAATACTTTCTGAAATTTGAACACTCTAACACGACTGCTGCGAATTCATTTGCTCTCACATTTAGTGTGTGATACAGTGAATCGCTTAGAAACTACCAAGAAAGATGTTTTACATTTGAAACCTAAATTAGCATTTCACATACTTAATTACTTTATGGCATATTGAACTTTCTTTCAGTAGAAAATATTTTTTTAAATTTTTTTTTTTAAATTGATAATTTCTTTTTAAAAAAGCTGTTACTCTTTATATGTCCTGTTACATTCTTCTTCATTTTCAGTGTGGTAGTTTAAATGTTTTATTGATATCTTTGTCTGTTTCTCAACAGTTTTCAAAATCTGGTTAATGTGATGGCATAAACTAGTAAAGCATTTGGATTACATGATGGATATCAGCAATGGTGATTGATATTATTTGAGTGATACAGTAAGAGTCTGCTGTATGAAATGCCAGAAGTTTACATTTCTTCTAGTTTTGCAATGGTAAGTTTTTTTACATTTGTACTAAGGAAATAATAACTTTTTATCTTGTCATGTAAGGTGTATTTCTTTAGAAAGTATCATACCAGCAAATCAGTAAAGATTTCTCTCTTACATATGATTTCTAAAGTCTATTGAGTTCAGCAGTAATTACTAACCAAAGCATACATTTGAATTTGGTTTAGGTTATTTTATTACTATTGATTTGAAATGTCAGTTACTCACCCCTAATGTGTGCTAGCTTTAATTAGAACAACCTAGGGGAAATGGAATATGTAAATAAACCCTGTTTTTCATGTTTGGGGTCAACCCCAAATGAGATCACTCTCCAGATGGTACTGAGCTTGTGTGCAAAGAGGGGGAATATGCAGGCAAGTTTATCCATGTGGAAAATAGGTGTAAAAACCATTATAGAAAACACATAGTGTTTTGCTCTCTTCAGTCAGCTGCTGATGTTTGACCATTTGCTGCTTGACATATTATTTATATTTTCTCTTAAGGCAGAGTGTGTTGGAGAGCTCACACTTATTTAATTTTAAGTGGACAGAATGAAAGTTAGCACTGCAGCATCTCTTTAGATGTATTTTCAGGAATACAAACAGTGCACCTTTCCAGGCATTCATCTAAGGCAGCAGGAATAGCTAACAAGCAGGAGGGCTGTAGCAGCACAGATAAATTGCAGTGTTGAGAACATTGGAAATTTTCACTTTATAATTGTCTTTTTCTTTGTTGCATGGAATGATGTGCTGTCGTACACAGTTGTGTTTAGAGCTATACCACATGTACACAAAATTATGTGCTTTCTTCTACAGTTTTGTCCAGAACTACACCAAGCAATACTATTAGGATACATTGCTTTCCTTAAGAAATACTGCTTGCATTGTGAATTCCTAAACATACAATACAGTAAATACTGGTAATTGTTAAATAGAATTAGTGTACTTTCCCATTTCTCTTTTCTGTTCTAGGACCATCTGACACTTAAATAGTAGATTTGGGAGAATTTATGAATTTATGTTCTTTTTTTCCCTTTTTTGCTGAAAATGAAAAACACCTCTTGAAACAATTTTCTCCATTTGTTATTTTCAGCATTTCTAAGTACTGTGTGAAAGGTTTGATTCCATATTTAAAATTTGTAGTCTTCACATCGTATGACAGTTGGACAGGTTTGTATAATATGGAGTTTGGGTAGATGAAAAAGGGAAGGTGTGCTATTATGCACAAATATGAATCTGTTCATTAGCAAGGCTATTATGACAGATCTATGGTGATAGGGAGTTTGACACGTTAAACTTTTAAAGATTAAATGAATAGAAGGGTAAGACTGAACTGAATTCTCTTGAAAATTATTTTGAGATACTGGGCAGGTCGAGTACTCCTACATTTCACCCTGAAATGTGTAATACAGGCACTCTGAAAATGGGATGTTTTAAACTTATCTTTAAGTCTGACTTCAGTTAAATCTGATCTGAGTGGTGATCCATCTCACCAGCTGAGAGGTAAACAGCCTTCCAGTACCTCAGAGGAGGTTCCTCATACAGCCAGGCTTTTGTTGTCATAAGTGATACAGAAGTAGGAGAGGCCCCTCTTGGGTATAAGAAAAAATATTTTTGCTTTAAGGACTGGAACAGGTTGTCCAGAGAAGTTGTGGAATATCTGTACTCAGTGTTTTCCAAGACCCAGCTGGATAATGTTCCATGTAACTAAATCTGAATGTAGACCTCATATTCATTTGAATGGGAGTTTGGATATGATTGCCTCCCAAAGGCCTTTCCAGCTGGAATGATTTTATGATTATGATTTAGAAATTTTGTTTTATTTCATTTTTACTAATAATAACTGTAAGTATTTTTTAGTGGTGTGCTTTATTTTTTTTAATTCCCTGCTAAATTAGAATTGCAGTTCTGTGTTGTTATTTATGAGAGAGATGTTTTTTCTTTAAGCAACAACTGAGTAAGCAAATGCAATTTTAATGGTTTACTTCTTGGTCTGTGAAACCATGTAATTGGAAACTGTGGGATATTAAAAATGCAGTCTCATACCTTTTACTTGAACAGACAAATTTAAATAATAATACCAATACATTATAACATATGTACAATACATAAAAATAGTGTGTTTTAGTAACTAGAGCCTAACTGGGACATTCCAGCCTTACATAAGGCATAAATATGAGCTACACTCACACAAGTACTAAAGCCAGAACAACCACAAATACCAAGTCAGCTACTTTGTAGCTGAGATGGAAAAATTTAATGCACTAAAGAAATACCATGGAAAGAAGCAGTATGAGTACATTGAATGGGCTTATTCAGTTTTACATTGGTACATTTCTGACAATACATTCTTCAGATTTGCTGTGTCTCTAGGTGTTTTTTAAATATTTTTTCTGACTGTTTTGTTTACATTTTTTCTGAAGGTTTCCCAGTGAGTGGATCACGATGAACATACTTTAGGGACTGGCCATAGTATGGCTGCTTCTCGATCTACTCGTGTTACAAGATCTACAGTGGGTTTAAATGGTTTGGATGAAAATTTCTGTGGTAGAACATTAAGGAACCGTAGTATTGCTCATCCAGAGGAAGTCTCACCCCATCCTCAAATCCGATCCAGGTCACCAAAGAAGAGGCCAGAGTCTGTGCAAACTCAGAAGGGCAGCAACGGTGGCAGAACTACTGATTTGAAACAGCAGAATGCTCGGGAGTCATGGGTGAGCCCTAGAAAGAGAGGGCTGTCCACTTCGGAGAAAGATAATGGTGATAAGCAAACTGTGGAAAATAGTGAAAAAAAACAAGCAGAACCTGTTTCACCAGTTTTGAAGAGAATTAAACGCTGTCTACGTTCAGAGGCACCCAACAGTTCTGAAGAAGACGTGCCCACCAAGGCAGAGAAGGAGTCATTGGAGCATAAAAGCTTAGTGTCGGACAATGATGCAGCCTCCACGGGGACTAAGCGAGCTTGTCGATGTCTTATATTGGATGATTGTGAGAAAAGGGAAGTTAAAAAGGTGAATGTCTGTGCAGAAGGGTTTAATAATTCTGCAGTAGTTGAAGAGGTTGCAGGTTATCAGACTGTCAATGGAGTTGGTGAGAGAGACTCAAATTCTCTTAACTGTGATGACTGTCAGGTTGATGGGAACGCTAAACAAAACAGTGCTGGTTCCCGTATGCCCAAGGACAAAACAGTAGCAGAAAATGGAAACTCATTTGCCCATTCTTCATTGCTGCTTAACAGCAGCAAAGAGGACAGTGTTGTAGACCATTACGTGCCTTGCACAAACTCTCAAGAACAGGTAAAGTTAGAGGACCACAAAACAATAAATGACTGCTTGCCTGAGGAGCATGCTAATCAGGCATTTGAGCCAGCTACAGGGTCCTTTCCTGAAATCCAGTCATCTTTGTTAAGGGATTCGGAGGAGGAGGTGGATGTTGTAGGAGATAGCAGTGCCTCTAAGGAACAGTGTGCTGAAAACACCAATAGCAACCTGAATACTCACCATGACAGTGCATCAATCTCAGGTGAACCTGAACCACATTCTTCAGTGCTTAACTGTGTTTCGGCTCAGATGACAAATATGTTGGAACTTCAAGAACACAGATACACTTTGAGAACTTCACCACGAAGGGCTGCCCCTGCCAGAAGTAGCCCGACTAAAAATAACTCTCCTTGTAGAGAAAACGGACAGGTTGAGGAAAATAATCTTAGTCCTACTGAAAAGAATGTACCTGTAGGTATTAATAATATCAATGGATCTCCCAAAAAGTCTGAAGAAATCAAACAGAACGAAAAAGAGACAAATAGTAATACAGGGGATCATGGGAGTGATGGACTAAGAAAGCCACTTTCTGAGTCTAGGCTTGTTGCTGGATTTGTACCATCTGCCAAAGAGAGTGCCAACATCCACACTGCAGAGGAGGATGAGGAAGAGCCTGATGTGTATTACTTTGAATCAGATCATGTGGCATTGAAACACAACAAAGAGTATGTGTAACTATGGTAACCATGAATTCTGCTTTTGTTTCTTACCAAAAAGATATTATTACAAAAATTATTAAGTATTTAACGTACTTCCACAAAAATTTAAGTGCTTTATAATTTTCATACTCTTCAGTCTTCATTTTTCTTGTTTCTACCTCAAACAAAATTAAACTCTATTTAATATGCAGTATGGTACAGCAATGTGGTTTATACATTTCTAGCAATCAGGATTCTTGAGCCAGAACTTGGTTTTTTGAGTTTCTTCGGGGTTTTGTTTCTTTAAAAATGTTGTTTATTTTTTCTTAAAAACTAGCTGTAAGGAAAACCAAAGGGATTATGACCTTTAATTAGATTTCAGTCATTTATCACCATATCCAATGGACACTGCAGATAAAGCTTATACAATTGTCATTCTGCTGTACATAAAAGTTAAAGCTAGATACTTTTTCAGAGTGTCATGGGAAAGAACTCAGCATTATTGTGTTCAGGAAGACGAATTGATCAAATGCAGCAACTTTCTCCAAAATAAATTACGTCTACATTGCTATTTGTATTAATTACATGTAAATATAGGATTATTATTATTGTTATTATTATTCTCTGAGTTGTTTTTATGTTTATCATCTGAATATCTGTAAGTAGAACTGTGGTAACTATACCTTGTGGTAAATGTGCAAGAGCTTTTGAAACAAAAGGGCAATTCACTGAAGAAAGTTTACATGGAGAAAAGTTGTCTTCAAGTAGTAGATCAGGACACAGTGTTTTATTTCACAGTCTTTGTAATGCTGCTTTGATTTCTGTGTTTTGCTGTTTAGTAGGTATTCTGTATTTTGTTGTGAGTTCTGGAAAGCCAAGTGAAGATGATCTTCAGTTTGCTTCGTATGAAGGGTTGAAGCACTGATAGTAGTTCAGTGTAAATGTAGTAAATGTTCACAGCACAGTTACTGTGGATATGGGGCACAAGGCACAGATGACTGTTTAATCCAGTATGACTGGATTTTTGATATTAGAGTTGCATTGTTTATATAGTGAAATTTTGTTCAGTATTGGATATGAATAAATCATTTTAATCAGAAAATTTTGAATGGGAGCATGGGTTAGACAAACTATGATTTCAAAACAATGATCAAATATTTGCAGCTTCAGCCATCAGTCCAAAGTGGACACTTTCCCAATAGATAGAAAGAAAATTACAAATGGGGAAGGAAAATGAACTCTCTTAGTATGATTTTGCATCTATCTGTAATATGACTTAATCTGATGTTAGTACACAGATTCATTAGTAATGTGGTTTGATGTAGGGGGTACAGTAAATAACAGTAGTTTTTTCTATTCTTAAACACAGATCTAAATTGTCCTTGGAAATTTCAGGTGTGTGCCCTAATTTTAGCTTTTGAACATACACAGTTCTGAAAAAATGGGTAGTTGTTGTTGATTGGCAGTCTGTTTGTGAAACCTTGTGTTGGGGAGCTTTTGAAATTGCAAGTAGGACTTGGTAGCTTCCAGTTAACTTGTTGCCTGATAGCAGAACTGCAAAACAAGTGGTTATTGTATTTATTCTGTCTTATATTTCTACTTTCCCAAAGGGAAGCATGCTACTGGGGGGAGGGACTGTTAGCCATATCTTTTCTTGATTGAAAAAAATTTTGATAGAACTGGAAAATTACAGGCCATCGTTTTTTGTTGTTTACATTTATAAGAAAATAAGTTTAGTATATTGATGGTTCTGCATGGTAATAGGATCCTTCTAAAGAACTTAAGTCAATATTTTGACATATGGGTGCAGTTGTTATTTATCCAGAATTTCATGCTTCAAGAGTAAATCAAGTGCAGTGCACTATATTGTCTATCCAGTTTTAAAAATATCAAAGTTCATTAGAGAATACTCTTAATTCATGTTTAACAGTTTTTGAATAGTGTCTTAATTATACCTTTGTTTAATCTCATTTGGTACTTACTTATTAAAGTGTTAAGCTAAAAAAAAAAAAAAAAAAAACAAACCCTGCCAGTTTATCTGAAATGTATTCCCTGATTGGTCAAATGCAAAGAATTCCAGAGTTCCCATGGTATTAATGTAGGTTTAGCTGGAGGTAAAGGACTTCACTTTGCTTGTGGTAGTTCTGGCTAAGCTGAGTGTTCTGGTGTTCTGCATGTCACATGTTCAAATGGTGCAGTTTTGTTTTTCTGTCCTTCATCAGTCTGGGATTATTGTGGATGTTTTTATCTCTGGTTTATGTTTCTGTTCTCTTTTAAAAGCCAGTTCAGAGAGACATTAGCATCTTGGCTAGGTTGAGGAGGCAGATTTCTCCAAGAAGGTGTTAGTATAATTCTTTGGATGTTCCACGGCAGAAAAAAAATACATTCCTCTGTGTCATAGAAGCAGTTTTATGTGGCTGTAAACTCGTGTTATTTCTTGTTACATTACATAGCTTGGTGACATGCATATTCATACAGTTGATTTTCACTCTCCAAGAAGTTATTGTGACATTGATAAAATATGAATATACCTCTAAGAGCTGTTGATAAGACTTCCTATAAGAAAGAAAACCTAAATGTAAGTTGTTGTATTTCTGTATGAATTTTGTTGCTTTTTGAATCTTAACATGTTTAAACAATATTCATATACTAATGGGAAAACTGGATGATATAATAGGAAAAATAACTATCACAGATTATGGAATATTTTTATTCAGAGAGAAGGCTGAAATGATAGATATTCCCACAACTTCTTTATTAAAATAGATGTGTCCTACAAAGACAGAGGTAGATCTCTAGCAGAAATTTTATCACAACATAGACATTTTTGTAGATAATAACAGACTGATCTGGGGGTTGTATAGTTGTAAAGTGTTGTTAATGTTTTGTGTTGCTACACACATAATTGGAATTTTCATGTATTGTAACTGCTCTCAGAAAAGTATGGTTTGGTGTATATTTGAGAATTTTGCTTCTGTGTTCTAGCTCAGAAATGTTTATGTTTTCTCCTGAGATACTTTCATCAAGACTGAACTTCCTGATTTAAAACTTTCTACACTGCTGAATTTTATATGCTGTGCTTAGTATTTTGCATATGTCTTTCCTTAGGCATTTCTCATCTCTCCTTGCTGTATCTTTTTATGCTGTAATTCTATCTCATTCTGCAGCAACTTTAATTTTCTGTCTGGTGCAGCATTTTATCTCAGTACTTTCTGCCTTTGCCCAGTGTTTCATTTAGTGCCCTTTTTGTTCATGTTTTTTTTTCTTCTTCCTCTCTATTTCCTTGGGAGATTTGTCGGCAGCTATTACTCTGCACAAATGGGACAATCTTTGTTTGACTCTTTGAACTCAGTTCTAGGTTCTAGATGAAAATGTGATGGAGGAATTGAGGTTTCACATGCATATAATGTGTTACAGAATGCATTTCTAGGACTCTGTAGACTGCAGTTGGCTTTACAGAAACCACTTAGACCTGGAGACAAGATCACTGAAATAGAAGCCTTATGCATGAGCAGTTCCCTACATACATTTAATTCTAAGAATTAGGACCTTGTTCAGTAGATAGGTATTTTCATTTTCATTATCTTTATTACTTGATAATATTTAAAATTATAACAGCTGCACTGGCATTTAAAGTGAAGATAGATCAAATGAGGATTTTAATACATCTCGTAAAACCCAGTCTTGTGGATTCTTACCTGCAATGGGTTGTATTGTTGCAGAGATCTTGGAGACACAGACAAGCATGCAGGATCATGCAACGATCAGATTTACATATACTTAACAATTGATGATAATACTGTTTATGCCTTTGGATCCACCTTTAGTATTAGATGAATGTGAGAAGGAAAAGAAACATTTTTAGCATTTTCTGTGGCATAGGTTCTGTATTTTATTCAGTCACAAATTTTCTGCCTGAAGAATCAAATTAAAGCAGTTCTGTGTAAAAGTTAATCTTACTCCATGTGAATTGTTAGAATAAGACTTGGTGCACCTTGCCATACCAGTTACTTGAGAACTGCCTTAAACACAATCTTCTTAAAGTGTAACTGTGATGTCCTCTTTCTAAATTTCTAATATTATAACTTTACCTGCACCATGTTTTTTCCTTAACTGGAAATCATAAAAATATCCATGTCTGTCTTCGAATATATTGGCTAATAATAGTAGATCAGTTTTAGAAATAAAGCCTGTATATTCAGCTGTGTGTCTCCGAATTAAAGTTAAATTGATCAGACAGTAGGGATTTATTTAAATGTACAAATAAGTCCTAACATTCCTTTGTAATAATGTCATGTGGCTATGAGTAGCTAATAATTCATTTTCCTGAGAAGTCAGTTTTAGTCTACAGGAACTTTGTTTCTGACTTTGTTTCATCTTAAGGAATAAAAGGAATTGGTGTAAATCAAGTTACTTTTCATAGTAACTTTTCATAGTTTTAATCCATACCTCTGAGTAATTTGTAGAATATATCACCAATATAAAGGAATTTATGAAGTATACAGTTTTAGTGAAGAAAAAGAGAAGTTCATAATTTTAGAAAACCAAGCATAAATGCCATATGTATTAGATTACAATGTGATTTAATTCATCCTTTGTTCCACAAAACTAGTGTGGCATACAGTGATATTTTTCTTAAATTACCTATTAATGTAAAACTAACACATGAAAAGTCAGTGTTTTTACAGAGGGTAGTTTCTATTGTCTGGTAGATTGGTCTGTGTTCTAAGTAACCAAAACCAAGAGTGGCTTTAAGTAAAATCATGTAGAAGTTGGATGCTAAAGTTAGTTGATCGTCAAAATAGAAATACAATGGAAATCAATTAGAAACTTGTAATACGAGTTTCTGATCAACTTCAGTTTGCTTTTGCAGGTAATTGTGTTCTTAAAATGTGACAGTATAACAGGCATGCAACCACATTTGTTTATGAAATCTTTGTATTTTACAGCTTAAAATATGAAGTATTTAGAGAATTTTTTACTGCCAGCATTACTGTTTTATCATGTTCTATAAGATAATTTTTGTCTATAAATACTTGTCAAAGGAAAAGTTATGTGACACAGAATTTTTGCAGGACTAAAGTTAATGAAGGTTTGGCTAAGAATATAGTAATCGTAGAATCATATTTTTTAATTACATAAACTATTCAGTAAAGACTAGAGCACTTACTGTGCAAGAGATAATGCCTTGGGCATGTGCTGCATCAGCTTTTTGCTCCCGAGGGTTGGGCACACTCTGGGAGCCATTAAGTGTCAGGTACATTTGTCACATTCATTTTTCTTTCCTGAGCAGAGGCATCTTGCTGCCAACCACAGCATCGTCCCAGTGAACAGCACTAGCACACACAGTGCAGTCCTCACTTAAATAGTGCATCCTATGGAAAGTAAAGCTTGATTTCTTTTGGATTTGTGTCCTTTACCCCTTGAATTCCTTCCTGATTTGCCTGCTTTTCTTTTTCTGCCTACATCTATATTCTCACTTCTGTGAGTCCTCTGTTGCAGCAGTCCACTCCTGGAACAGAGTGAACTCTCCAGTGCAGAGATGTTTCCCTGCTGCCTGCCTTGATGTGGTACCTCTGGATGTGTGGGCTGATGGATTGATGGAGGAATGTGACAAGTAACAGTTGAATTCTGCTTGCCTGTCTCTTGTAGTGACAGTAGTTACGGTCTCACCTCCTTTCCAAGCTGTCAGTTTTTGGAGAATACACAAGAATTCAGTATGTATTTCCAATTTCTTTGGTCAACATGGACCAAAAATCATGGAGGGGAAAAAGACACAAATATAAAAAAAAAATCCAACCACAAGCAACAAAAAACCTATTATTCGAATACAAAAAAAAAAAAGCTTGTTCATTTGGAAGTGCTTACCATTTCTAAAGATGATCATTAGTAAATTCACCTAAACTGGAAAATTAAGGATCAGTAAATAATAAAAATTGTTTTGAGGTGTAGGAAATACCAGTTGGAAACAAGTATCAAATGCCATAGTAATCATGGTCCTGATTTAAAAAAAAAAGAAAAGATGGGGCAGTAATGTATTGACCCAGCACAGCTATGTGGAGAGTAAGGCTCTGGCTGTGGTTTTGGCTGCTGATGCAACGACACTTAAAAGCAGAAGCAGTAAATTGTGGTTATACCAGTTATGTCAGTGTAAAGTTGTGTGGTGGAACAAGGAAAAAATTAATGTTACTATAATTGCCTACTTGGTAGAGATCACTAGAATACTAGTAAGTATAATGATGCCACCGAGAAGACAAGAACAAAGTGATTGCCATTTGTTTTGAGAATGGATTATCTTAATTTGTCAGTTGTAACTAACCCAGCTTGAAATTGCTTCATGACTGATTTTAAGTTTTTATTCTGGTCTTTCATGAAGTTGTGAACTGCAAAACTGACCAGCAGTATCTTTTAAAAAGAAATTGCAGGAGTAGTACATATTGTACAAGCTTCTTTCAGTCAGCAGTGGGTCCTAATCAATACATTTGCTCCTTCAGTACAACAACACATGCATTTGAGAGTTAGAAAGGTCCTACTTTTTGGTTTCCTTAAAACTTTGCTCTTGGTAGGAATAGCCAGCTGATTTTTCATTTTTTGTTATTGCATATCTTTATTTTGCTTTGGATAGCTCCAAGTGAAAATATTGTTGCTGTTTTGTATAGCAATCTTTGAAGGTTTTGTGCTTCCTAAGCCAAGGACCAGCTGTGTTTGTCCATGGTTTATTATAGAGAGTACTAATAAAAATACGTATTTTACTGATTTTCTTCCTTATTTCTAACTTTTCTTCTGCTTCTTTAGCCAGAAAAATATTGATGAATAATGCTTTGTATTGCTGTTAGAATATTCAGCCACTCACAATTGTAGACCATATTCTTGTAATTAGGTTCTAATATTCAGATATCACTGTAACAGATACTTGAGGGGAATATGTTAATTTGTTCCTATAGCAAGAATATACACCTGAATAATTGAATGTATGTGTGTGTGTCTTGTTTGGGTGAAAACCCAAACTAATTTAGAGTGAGTGGAAGGAGTTCAGTATGAGTGTTGTCAGCTTTCTCTGCTTGTTTTATCAGAGGATTTCTGTGCAGTTGGGTCAGTTTCAAGGGAACGTGGGTCACTCTTACTGTGTCTCTGGAGTAAAGCATCCTTCTGATGGTTTGCTTTCCCCAGCATCTTTCTAAAGAAGAATATCCAACTGGGCATGCTGGAGGAATCTGTGGGATATTTTCCCTCAGTAAAGGAATTGAGACCATTCTCATTAGAGATGATGAGAGGGAAGGAGAAAAAGTTTGGGATGTGCTGTCAGTCTGTCTTTCAAAGCCATTTGTAAAGAAAACAATTTCTGTCATTATCTCATGTCAGTTCAAGCCTGGAAAATTGAGGAATGACAGGGACCTGTATCTTTTTCCCTACTGAATGTCATTGTCCTGCAGGCAAATGGTTTAGAGTGTCATCAGTATCAAAAGGCTGCATTAAACTGTGTTAACTGGGAGAGGACTGATGGGTGCTGTTTTGCTGACAAGACTGAAACAAGTTCTGTGTTTGTTTAGAGGCACAGAGACCTAATTGCTACTAAAAATTCTGAAAAGTTGCTGGAGATGTGGGTATTTGATAAGGGTGCTTTTGTACAGCTAATATTAAATCCTGCTGAGTGTGTTGGACAGCTCTTGACAAGAACGAAGCCTCTAGAAATATATGAGTGAGTGTTCTGTTTCTGGGGAAGAATTAAGAATTTAAGAAAGAAGGGGACATCACAAACTGATAACAAATAAAATACTATTCAGATGTTTGAAACACAAAATCTGAAACTGTTGAAAGAAAGATAAAATTTGAGTGGAAAATGGTTCTTTTGCATACAGGTAAATTACTGCAGTAGGATTTGCTTTTTTACCTTAGGATTTGTTGGGTTTTTAAAAATGTCCTTTAAAAATGTGCTTTTTGGGTTAGATCTGTTTTGTTTTAAATAGGTATGAGGTTGACATTCAGAAATAGTGCTTTGTGTTCTGTTCTTGGTGCAGTAGACTTGAAGAAGCCATTTAACGTGTACTTTAGTTGTTTCATGTATAACATAGAGATGCAGTTTAATTATTTACTTACCTTTGAAATACTTTAAGATGTCTGAAGCATGATTATTAAATATGCATAGTGAAAGTACAGTAAATGACAGTATGTGCAAAGAGGTTAAGCTAGAGTAGAAGGCAGTTTAATAAGAAGTTGCAGAAAAGGCTGTAAGTAGATTACCTTGGTCATAGTGTCTAGGCATTAGGTAGGTAAAAATCCACCATATGCTGCTTCCTCCAGGCATAGGTGCTTTTACAGGCCCTGACAGGGGTTGATATATGTATGCTCTTATTGATTATACCCTTAAACTCTTTCCTGTTTCTGAGGGGAGATCAAAGAAGTGCCATTCTGCATCAGTCTCTCGTGCTTTCTCATTGCTGTTGTGTGCTCTACAGATCCAGCATTGAATCCCAGACACTTCCAGAGTGCAGTTAGAGATTTTTTAAAATCTTAGTTATGCATCAGAATAATTTGTGAGAAACTCTGCAGTATCAAAATTACTGTATTGTAATTACTGTGTTGTGACACTGGCAAAGATTTCAGGCCAAGCTTAGGAGCTGGGAGCATTTTCTGTTATTTCTGAACTCAAACAAACTAAGCCCAAACAAAAAACCACACTTCTTTGAAATGACAGGGTTGTGTTTGATCTGATTCACAGGTTTCTACAGAGAGTCAATCTCTAACTGCAGCTCCTTGGGTGACTTGGAAATTCTAAGTGCAATTAATGTTTCCCTTTTCCTACATAATTTACAGCTTTTACATGTTTAATATCCAATACTTTCTTATCCTAGCATGTAATAAGGGATGCTAATAATTGTTTAGAAATTGCTGTTAGTAGACCTGTTAGTAGACCGAAGTCCAGAGTAATAAATGCCCTCAGAATGGGAGAGCAGGTTGTAGTCTGTACTTTGCTGGAGTGCCAGCAGATGGCAATGAAACAAAGACTTGCTCAAATCCTCCCAGTGACTAATAACCAGTTTTGTGTCAGAGCTCTTGGAAATACAAAATAACTATATTTATTTATTTGTTTGTTTATTTTAGCTGTGTTTTATTATGAGACGTGTGTACACTCTCATGTAAAACAGTTTCTACGTGCACAAGAACTAATGAGTACTACTAAATTATGACACATTTTTAGTGTTAGAGCCCCCCAGAATTGATGGTACTGTACGTTTTAACATACTGTGAACTGTATAACTGGAGAAGTGCAGTTCGTTTTGGGAGTGGAAATTGATGACCACCAGCTACACAGCATTTTAGAAGTCAAGAGGATAAATCACTTCTTTTTAATTAGGCATCAAAGTACATACCTTCAAGGTACTGAGTGATGTGTAATGGTAGCTGCCAAAGTAATTTCTAGTGACTTTGGATATTGATTCTGAGTTGATTTTTTTTTTTATTGGTGTGAATGTTATCAACAGCCACTTTATTTCCCCCACTAATTTGATTTAGCTACCTAAAAGTTAAAATCTTCATTTTGTACTACCAGTTGCTCACATCACTCATTCAACTAAGGATGTTCTTCACTTTCAAGGGAGAGGAAACCTGCAGAAACCATGGAGGGACTCTGTGACTGACAGACTCTTACTGTAAAAATGAAACTATTTATTTAAAAATGCTGAATGATGTGGCTCCTTTATAGGTCAGTGCCAAGTTATTTAGTATTAAAAAAAAGAGTTAACTGTAGAAACATGCAGTTGTTAAGGCAGATTGATTCATAGTAGTGTTTTCTAAAGCTTGCTGTTAGGTCCTGACACAGAGAAACTAAAATCTGTGCTGTGACTCTTAGTACTCTGATTTTGGAAACGTAAATGCTATTAGAATGGAAAAAATGGAGGGGAGAGGCATTTTGAAAGTAGATCTCAGCAAACTGGATCAGAATGGACACAGGTCAAATTTAAGGTGATAGCTGTGCTATTCTCAAGTTTTGTCACAGGCAAGAGAGAAGGCTGCTGTCTCTCTCATCACTGTTAGAACAAGATTCATGAAAATTAATTGTGTAAGAACTAATTGCTTATGGCATGACTTCCAGAAATCTGGCTCTGCTCTGTGATAATTCATGGAGCAGTCCAAAAGAGTGGAATACTTATCACTGCAGAAGAAAAACTGTATCAGCAGGAATTCCTGCTGATCAGTGTCAGTCTGTAAGAAGTAGCTTTCCTTTTTCAAATATCGGTCCCTCAAACCCTGTCTTAATCAAGGTTTTTCAGCAGAGATTCTGAAGCTATTTTGTGCTATGTAGAATGATTCAAGTGTTCATCTGGAAGATTCCTGGCAATTAATATGATCTAAGAACTTGCAAGAGTGCTTCAATACTGGGATTGTGGAAACAGAATTACATTCTCAGGAGTGAAAGTTTTCCTGCAAAGAAAACTGCTTTGGGTTTTGTATGTGCTAACAAGTTAGTATTTAGCACTGAGGAAAGTGTTACTTCAGTCAGTGGAAGGGACCTGGCTGTGAGTTTACTCAAGAGTGTGTCTGGTTTTGGCAAAGGGTGTGGGATAATTTTCCTTGGTAACTCCTGACAGATCTTTAAGAGAAAATGATGCAGCTGCAGCTGGATGATGTAGAGGTGGTTGCTCTTTGAGAGCCTCGTTGAAGGGTGGAGCTGGTTTTGCAGCAGATTAATGAGCTACTTTTATTAGACTTTTTAAATTTTGGAGAATTTTAACACAACTGCAGGAGGTAGTTTGGATCAGAATTGTGCTTACTTACAAAGAATCTGGAAAGATAGTAGAATTCTTAGCCACCTTTTAAAATAGTCCTGGAAATTATTCATTCACATGATCTCTTGCACAATGCAGCAGGAGCATTATGGTAGCATTTGAGACTGAGGCCAGAATTGACAGAGGCTTCAGGAAAGGGCTCAGTGTGTGTATGTTATTATATAGCTTGCTGCTTTTTCAGAGAAATACTTGGCTTTATTACAGTCATATAGGGCCAGAGAGCCTGTACAAACCTGTGGAAATAGTGGTTGTTCGAAACTTCAAAGAACATTTGCAGACATACAGCTCACTAAGAGGTCCTGTAGAAGTTGAAAGGGATGTGTAGTGGTTTGGGGAGAATGCAATTCTGCAGCAAGTACCAGAATATGGAATATGCAGACTATGTATTTCAGGACTAGTATTTTCAATTTTTTTTCCCAGGCAATGAAAGATCTCAAAATCCCCATTTTTATGTATTTTGGTACTTGTGATACTCAATTGATAAAACTGCAGTCTTATTCTTGGGCTTCAGAATATATTAATTCATAAAAACTGAATATGGACGTTAAAGTAAATAGCTCCAAGTTAATCCATGTCTTAGTAGAGATATGAAAAAGTGCTGGGAAACCTTTTAGTCTGAACAGTTGGCTCAAAAACCCCTTTTCTCCAATTATAATGCTGCTCTGTAGCCTCAGATCAGTATCATGTAACATACTTTTTGAATGATCATGACATTCTTGTATTTTTACTTAATTCCACAAAGACCACTTCAGTGAGATCACATGAATGTTTTAATGAGGGAGGTAACTGAAGTTGAATATTCTTGGGTTTGTGTTATTTTTCACCAAATGTAAATTCATCTCTTTCCATTCAGGCTACATTATTTAAGGCTACCTCATTAGATGATTTCTTTCTTCCCTTTACACATGTGAATCATCATTAAATTATCACCTCATTTAAATGTCCAACATTTGGTTGCTTTTTACTTCTATGTATTTACATGTTTTAAATGAAATGATAACTTTTTTTTCAATTTCATTTAGAAAATCAATTGCTTAAATAAAATTTGAATCAATGAAGTAAAATGGCTCAAGAAAAAGATGTTAAATACCTGCCTTTTTCTTAGGTACAAATTTGTGCATGCTGCTGAGCCTCTGTTGCTGTGGCTCTGTTAACACAAATCTGGGCACCTGCTGATGGAAACAGGCTTTTTGTTGTCCAGGGTAAATCCTCTCCCCAGGTATCCTTAAGCTCTTCTGGGTTGTTACAGCTGCATCTACATGAGGGTGTTGGCATCTTGCCTGTTTGATTTCCCTGGAGCCTCCAGGGCTCAGAGGTGCCACCAGCCCCCAAGCTCACACGTGCTGTGTGTAGGGTCTGAGTAAAAATCCTCATCCACAGCTCCTGTTAGCCTGGAACAGCCTGAGCTGTCCTGTTGTCTCAGCCCAGTTCTGATGTGTGTCACCACTTTTGTAAGCTGTTGCTGGAGTTAGTTTTTCATCTTCTGAAGAATAGTCACATTAATTATCTCACTTTATGCAGAGTTATTTTGATTAGAAGAAACTGGAATACTTTCCCAGCAGTGAAAATATTCCGTACTGTTCAATATTAATGGCCTGTTAAGCAAGCATTTTAGGTCTTGGTTCCATGTAAACCTGAATATGTGCAGACAAATGTACATAGTAATAAATTTGTAACGGAATCTTGTCCTATTGTTTTTAAACAAGCTCAGTATTTTAGTTTCAAACTTCAGAAAGTATAGCTATATTTTATGTTTGTAAATGTTACATTTGAGGGGAAAGAAAATGACTTTTTCTCATGGAGAGGCAACAGTTTAATGTCCAGGTAGAAACTTAAAAATTTGAAGGTACAAAGCCTGTATTTTGCCTTAAGATTGTTTACTTCCCTCCACTTAAAACCTTAGCCAGTTATTAGTGCAGTCAATTGAAAAACTTGAATTACCTCAGTAACCTCTGGATCTTTTCTGTAGTACACATGGAATTCATTGTGCCAGGCTTGTCTTTGTTTTAGCAATAAGGGAACAGAAAGAAAATTTACTAAAATACTGTAGTAGTGAACAGCTCTTACCTGATTTTAGTATGTGTATTTTGTGCTGAACTAAATTACAGTTGTAATATTAAATGTCAGAAAACATTGTCATGAAAAAAGTTAATGCATAATAATTCGCAACAACAGGGGCTGTGGGTAGCTATGGGATTTTAGAAACTGAAGTGTGCAACTGTAACTTTAAAACTAATAAAAAGTATTAAATGTAGTTAACTACATTTAATATTTAATGTTTTTTAAAGGCTGTGTTAAAATGTCATGACTTCCTGAGTCTGAGTTAGCTTTATGAAAAATGGTTTGGAAAGCACACATTACTGGGTACAGGCATGACAGTCCCATCAGTGACACTTGAATGTGTCTGTTAAATAGACACTCCAAATTGTGCTGAATCTGGGCTGGCCCGTTTGAGGGAACACTGACATTTGCATTCAGCTTCTGTATTCTTAGGGGGATCTGGTTTGAATTTATTTTGCAGATTACTTATTCCTTGGTTTGTTGTTATATTTCAAAAATGATTCTCATGTTCTGCTCTAAGGTGGGGCTTCTACAAAATGCTGTGTTTCTAAACCATTCCTGTCCAGCGTTTGGATGGTTGAGTGAAATGTTAAAATTCTGTGGTAGCCACTTGTATTGGAGTAGAAGGAAGCTGATGTTGAAGTGGAAGAGAAATGAGCTCATTTGTTTGTGGTATTTTTAACTTTGTAAGCAAAGGCTGTTGGTTACAGCTGTTGAGAATATGAATATAGGTTGTGCCTGATACCATGTTGTTTCAGTTACTTTAGAATTCACAGGCTTAAAGGAAACCACTTGAGAGTTAAATATATTTTTCTTATGAGTTTATATAAATTCACATAGTCTTAAAATAAAGTTAATATATTTTTACTTTAATTCAGTACAAATGTTTATGAAATGGTTCAGATAAGCTATGAAATCTGTTAGGTTCTGGTAGATAACCATGGCTAGTGTTTAGGCTGGGGGTGTCACTTTTAAAGGCAAATGCAGTGAGATGTTTTCCTTTGTCTCTGTAGTTATCAGAGACTGTTACAGACGATTGCTGTACTCGAGGCTCAACGTACTCAAGCAGTTCAAGACCTTGAAAGTTTAGGCAGACACCAGAGAGAAGCACTGAAAGATCCTATTGGATTTGTGGAAAGACTCCAGAAGAAGGTATTTCTATGGACTTTTCCTAAGTCTTCCTTGGAATTTTTTTTTAATAACTAGTAATTCAGCCTCTATAGAAATTGAAGAATAGATATATATACTTGCATTAAAATTACAAGCTTAAAATCTTTTAACTGGTGAGCAAAAATAACTCTTTGCTTTCTTACTAGATCTGTAAGACATAGTTCTTCAATGATTTTATCAGATATGCTTCCTTTCCTTGTTTTTGGTATGTAGAAATGTAATTGTTAAATTTCTAATTGTAATGTAGGTATTTTAAGACAACTTGAAGCCTACAGATGACTGGAAGTATCAGATCAAAAAATTCTGATCTTTCTCATTTGAGAAATGAAATGTTGTGCTTTGAATGAATTTGGTAGGGTATGTTTAAAGAGCAGGAAATGTAGTCTATATTCCAAACCCAAAGTGAACACTAGAAAACCTACCTGAGTTACAGATAACAGAATAGAATATTGTCTGATAGAGGAGAATCCATTTCTATAAGGAAACATTTTCTTTTCAAGCTTTAGACAACCCTGTAGTAACAGGAGTACTGAAAAAATGTTTTCAGCTTGAATCCTGTATTTCTGCAGCATCTACCACTGGCAAACATGGTTACCTTCTAGAGTGATAGGAACAAGTATTTCAGTGAAGAATGAAGTTATGGTTCTCTTTTCCTAGGTTTATAGACACCTAGGTCACATGTAAGCCCCTTGGTTTCAGTGGTTGTCTTTCTTTTAAGTTTTGAGATGAGTTAATAGCATGCATGATGTACGAGTGTTGCATTTGATCGTCATTTTATGGGGAAATACTAATGACAGTTGGAAGTGCCCTGGTATATTTTTGTCCAAAAAGGACCAGAGGAATTATAGTCTTGCAGTTGACCTTTAAATGAAGAGGTGAGCTTTGCAACAGTTTTGTTCTAGGCAGAAGACAGCAAAAGCAGTGCAAAATAGGCATAAATTTCTCTGATGGTAGGAGTTGAGGTATCAGGTGATAAAACTCTGAATCTTTTGGTTTCCTGGGTTAAGAAAGGTACACATTCTGACCTAATGATATGTTTAATAAAGGACAGTCAGAAACAGGTTACTGAAGTGTGAAACACATGATTTCAGCTGTGAAATGCACAGTTTAAAGTTTTATGCTCAATAAGCCATCATTGACCGTGCCGCTGCATATTTTATATGCACTGTTGTGTATAATTCTTAAAAGATCTCACCTTCTCTTTAAAAAAAGCTGTGCTGCATGGCACTTCAGAAATTCTGGTTTTCCATTCTTCTGTCAAATAAAAAGCAGCATTGGGTTTTGGAGCATTTCAGTATTTGTAGGTTTTGGTTTGGATATAAAGTGATGGCATTACATATTTACTTTACTTTTTACTTTTCATTCTTATTTTGCAGGTTGATATGGGTCTTCCATTTCCTCAGAGAGTTGTTCAGCTCCCTGAGATTGCCTGGGACCAATACACCACTAGCCTTGGAAACTTTGAGAGAGAATTCAAAAACCGAAAACGTAACAGTAGGAGAGTGAAGCTGATTTTTGACAAAGGTAAAAGAAAGTGGGCATATGTTACAAGAAAGAAAGGACCAGTGTGGAAGTTCAATAATTCTTCCTTTGTGTTACAGTAGGTATCCCTGCAAGACCAAAAAGTCCTTTGGATCCCAAGAAGGATGGAGAGTCTGTTTCGTACTCTGTCTTGCCTTTAAGTGATGGTCCAGAAGGTTCCACAAACAGTCGTCCACAGGTAGTTGTTCAAAAGGAAAGAAAAAAGATTACAAAATAGTGATTCAGAAATTTTTTTTCCTCTTTTAAGTATGGACTGTGAGTATCTTAACTGTTACTTCAGATGTTCATGTTGGTGATGACATGCCATTCCTGTACTCAAATCCTGGAACTAAACTTGGTTTAGGCAAATTTTGTTTTGAAGTCTCATGCTTTGGGTTTGGTTTTGGCTTAACTTGAGTAGGAAGAGGGTTCAAATCAATTACCCCAGCTATAATTTTTCTAAACATATATTCCATTTTATGTCCTGTATTTGAGCAGATGATAAGAGGGCGACTTTGTGATGAGACCAAACCTGAAACTTTTAACCAGCTGTGGACTGTAGAGGAACAGGTAACAGGAAACTCTTTAATTTTGTAGCTGTGGCAACATACATGAGCATAAAAGCAAATGGTGTAATAATGTTTATAGCACTTGGGAGATCAGAGTCACATGTATTTAGATATTTGACAACTCATACCTGTACTAGGAAAAATGTATTTATTCCCTTTTGCTGTTGATTTAGAAAAAACTCGAGCAGTTGCTTTTGAAGTATCCGCCAGAGGAGGTAGAGTCCCGACGGTGGCAGAAGATAGCAGATGAACTGGGAAATAGAACAGCAAAGCAGGTAACATGTAAAACACTTTGAGAAGTAATCCCTTATCTTCACTTTTTTTTTTTAATATCAGTAAAGAAAACTCAGTGTATTTTCAGTAATCACTTTGTCTTAAGAATGTAACAGCAGGGCCTGCATTTCACCAATAACAAAGGATCTCAAATACAGAATGTTAAATGTGCCCCAAAGCCCATGGCAAAGTTGCCAAATCTAATTGTTCATTAGATATTGAGAGCTTGAATTTATTTCTATACAGCAAGTGTAGTGACACCAGCTGTGCTCAGACTGAGTTACACTGTAGTGCTGAATTTCCTGCACCTCAGTACTGCAGAATGGGCAGACATGTAAGTATCACAGACACAAGGAAACAGATGAGGAGACACCAAGTATTTCTGCATCTGACTTGTTGGAATTTTTCCCCTAAAATGACAGAATTTCTCCATTTTGACCAGGAGTAAAAAATGCTGATGTTCTGTGTTTATAGTATTTTAATTTCTTTTATTTCATTTGTATGTTTTCAGATAAAAATGAAATTAAGTACTTCAGTATACTGGATTACTTCATTTCTGATCATATCTATATTTCTCCACATCTGAAAAAATAGACATGCTTAATTATTTCAAAAATGAGAGCTATTTTCTGGGTGCTAACTATGGGTAACGTATCTGGCATTGTTAAGAATGAGTTTAGCTGCAGCAGGAAGCAAACTGCCAGAGTTCCTTCTATCACAATTTTTGCATGATCTTCTGTGTATGTTTAAAGAAGGGTAATTTTTTTTTCTGAAAGCTGTCAAAACATCTTGAAATAGTACAAATGCAGCACTGCAAGATAGGTACCATTTAGAGTAGTTGTCAAAAAGTAGAATCCAGAGGATTTCTTTTCCTGATATTCTAAATCAATGTAGCAACCCTGGCAAAACTGTGAAGACCAGTTACATTTCATTTGACATTGAGTTGTTGCATGTTGGTTTTTTCTAGGTTGCCAGTAGAGTGCAGAAATATTTTATTAAACTGACTAAAGCTGGTATTCCAGTTCCAGGAAGAACACCAAACTTATATTTATATTCCAAAAAGGTGAGATAATATTACAGAATCTTGTGTTTCTATGTGCATTTATGTGGAAGTTGAGTCGGAATCAGTAATACTTCTGATAGATTAATAAAGTTCCCTAATCAAATAATCTTTTTCTTTTGCCAGTAGCAGTATGGAGTGAATTGGATGTTAATTCTGGTTTTACATTGACAGCTCATGGGGACATGAAGTGTTCAGATTGCAGCTGAACTGGTGGGGTAGAATGATGGTCTTGGGGTACTTCTTTCTCATTTGTAAGTTTACTATAACTGATCAGGAAGTGATAATGAAAACCCTGTTGGAAGAAGATAAGGAGCCCTATAATTCATATTGTACAGTAATCTTCTCATTAATAAAACCACAGTAAATGATGTATAACTGAGCATGCTGAATTAGCTCAGGCATAAGCTTAAGACCGAAATGTCCATTAAAATACAGTGGTTTTCTGATCTTGGAATGGATGAGAAAAAAATATGGTCCCAAAGAAATCTTAATTTAGAAAAGCAAAGACTAAATTTCTGTGCAGATCAGTCACATATTTTGATTTAAATAATCTTTAAGGTGCTCTTGGGTACTAATAAGGTCTGTAGACAGTAAAAGAGGACAGTTTCAGGTTTTATGGGGATTTTATTTGTTGGGTTTGCGTCTTTTTTTTGTTTCCTCAGTATTTGCAAGACTTTTTCAAAACCCCTTACACAGTGGCATTTTGTGGAGTAACATTACTGTTTTCCATCCAGGTGTCCATGATATTTTTTGATAAATAATAGAGCAAACTTTCCATTGCTTCTACAAAAAGGCAAACTTGCAGATTTGGTTCTTGGAAAGGTTGGAAATAAAGTTGCTGTCCATGGGTTGATACAAAGATCTTCTACAGTTCCTGTGTAATGATTTAAAAGTGTTACACACCCGTAATTGTTGCCTCCTATTCTCTGAAATTCCTGCAATTACTAAGTGCTTGTATGGGAGCCTTTCCAGTTTGCCATGCATCATGGTAATACCATTTTACTTTCACCAGGGTTTTAATCTACTACTGTGCTCTATAAACAGAGGCAGGGAAGGTTCAGACATGACTGTCTGCCACCTTGTCTAGTGGAAAAGTGCTTTCTGGTAGAAGAACCAAAAAAACAGCTGGAAACAGTGGTACCTTAAATGCTGTGGAGATTCATCAGTCAGAATTCCAAATTACTTAAACAGTTGGGGCTAATTTGTGTAGTATAATAATACTGTGTGCCTGATTTCAACAGGCATTGAAAATTTAGTTCTGAAAATGATAATTGTGTTCTTTATGTCACTCTACCTCTTACAATTACTTTGGTCACACCTTTAGTTCTTTCCTGTTAATTTTGTTTGGAAAGACCATCATTACAGAATGTGAGTAATGTTGTCAGGCAGCAGATCACTGTATTTGATAAACACTGGGAGTCGATGTTTATTTGATAAACAATCAGTCGATGTGGGACATTTTAACTGTATTTTTCACTAATTTGAACAGTTGATTGCACCTTAGACAAACCCACTATAATCAAGAGTGAAACATACTTTCTATAAAATCTTAACAGTCTCATATTGCAAGAGTAATGGTCCCATCATACAGGTTTTTCTTAGGCTTCTATCTAGAGCATATCCAATACTTACATCAGTTTTTGCAGTGTGATTCACATACTTATTGCCAGGTCATAAGAGTAAGGTCATTCTGCCCTGGTTTGTATTTAGCAACCTGTGTTATATTTGTATCCTGTGTAAGAAATACAGCAGATGAAAAAGTGAAACAAGTAGTGTATGTGGAGAAATTGAGCTCTCAGCCTGCTAGTAGAGCTGTCTGTTTAGAGCAGAGTTTGACAGCACCATACCAGGTTAGTCACTCCCAGGTCTCCAGTGGAAATATAAAGTGGCAGAAAGGAAATGCAAGGGCTATTATTGGAAGCCTGGGATCATGCCTGTCCTTATTTTGATATTGAGTAACTGTAGTGTATCTGCTTTATTGCCAGTAATAGAAGTATGAAAACTGGATGCTAATACTTAAAGCACATACCTATGGGGAAATAAAAAACATAGATATATTTAATGTAAAGATTTGTGTCAAAAGGGATGCTTCACAAGAAAATACTTGCATTTCTCCACAGGGATTGTTCAGGATGCTTTTTTAAAATGGTTGCTGGAGAGGTTAGAAGTCTGTTCAGTTTTTGAACATCTTGCTGAAGTTACCTTGTGTATCTACTCATATGACATATGTCTCTTCTAGCTAATGATACAGGAAATTAAGCAGGATGTGTCAGTTTATTTTCCTGTATAACCATTACCTACTGCTGGTGAAAATAAAACTGGATCAGAGATTCAGGACTCTAGTATTCAGTTCTTCAATTATGGCTTATCATTTTCAATTTAATCCTTTTATAATATCATTAGTGCACCTGCTTTTAAGCTTAATCTAGACATATATTTCCCACAGGGAAAATGATCTTTAACTGTCTGCTTTTAAGTAGTATTTTAGTTCATTCTTCACCAGAGGAAGAGAATTCAAATCCTCAGTTCAATTTGTAGGTCACAGCACTGTTATGCGTGGCAGTGCTGCTGTATAAGCATAGGCACAGTTTTCCTTTCCTGACTCCAGATCTGTTTTCTGTTAACAGAAGATGTAAATCACTGTCAGCTCAGGCTGAAATGCCATCTATATATGGACATATATTAGAGATGTTTGAAATCTTAAGGAAAATAAAGCATAAAAGCACTAAAACACAGGTAGCTGGTGATCACAAGGCAGAAAGTGGAAAAAACACAATAGGTATAGTACATTAGTCTTAGAAGAAATTCTATTCATTTTTGCACTGTAGTAGCTTTGCAGATCAGAGGTACCACCTTCCAGTTGTTGCTACAGACTTCATCTCTTCCATTAAGACCAAGCAGAGCTAATCTCAGTTCCTCCTGGTGCTTCTGTCTGCATTGATGCAGACACAGATGCATTCCACCTAGATCATTGGTGTCATCTGTGCCTTTACTTTTTAAACTGTGCACAACTGTAAATAATGTTACATCCCTCTTTAGAGATTGGATTCTTCTTCAGAGATAAAGTGTTGCACTATAATATTACAGGTTTGTAACTGGTACAGGAACCTTTTGGGATAAAAGCTCTTGCTAAAAAAGGAGTAAGTACTAACTATAACAAGTATTCCTTTTGCTTTAGCTGTATGAGCAGCTACGCACTGTGTAAAACAATCCTCACTTTTATGATTGTTAGAAAAAACACTTTTCATGCTTATGTTTTTGATTCACACTGTAGGGTTTTTTTAAGTCGAGGAATGTAAGTTTTGACACTAAATGTCAAAATGCTGGTCTGGAAAGTAGCTAAGTAAGGAGTTGAGTCAGTTTCATTCACCTCAAATTCTTCTTTTTGATATTCAGTATTCTCCCACTGGGGAATAAGTAATAGGGGCTGAGTGCCTTTAAGTAACCTCTTTTAAAACTGGCATCATTCTACACCTTCAGACAGCATTAAAGTTGAAAGTTTCTAGATGTGCACTAATGGAGTAATTTATTTCATCTAATGTTTTTTAGGTTCCTTTTTCATACAGTGGCAATGAAAACCTTTAGAGAGCAGTTCTTCTAACTCTTAGAATCCTCTTTTTATTGCAGTGAATTGCTTTATCTCTCCTGCACCAGGACAATAGGTCTAGACTTGGGTTTTTTTCTAAGGCACAAATACAAGAAGTTGATAAGTGTCAAGCATGGACCTTTTGGCTCTTGGACCTGTGCAAAATTACTTCCTTGCTTAGTCTCACACACTGTTGGAAGTTTTTTTAATATTTTTGCTCTCTGGTCCTCAGTCTTCAAAATTGTAACAGCCTTACTTTCTGTTTTACTCTTGCTATCAGTCTCACCTGTTTAGATGGTCGGGGTTTTATGGTAAGGGCTCTTTCTTGCTGCATTTTTAGCAAAGTATTGCACTGTTCATTGGATTCTGTTACGATACCTGGATACCTGTTATGAGGGAGAAGAACTCCGGCTGTGGGAGGCCATGATGCAGAGATATAAATATAAGTAATTGGAAACATCATAGATTATTTAGTTTGAAAGAACAAATTCCAGACAAAGTTTTATCAATGAGGATTATTTAAATAATAGCCAAGGAATGTTTTTAAAAATATACCATTTTTTCACTGTAGTCATCAAGTAGACGGCAACATCCTTTAAATAAACATCTTTTCAAACCTTCAACTTTCATGACATCTCATGAACCTCCAGTTTATATGGATGAAGATGATGACAGATGCAGTTTTCACAGCCATATGGATACTGCAGCAGAAGAGGAAGTATCGGTATGTCATTGAAATCTGTCAGTCTTGCTTGCTGTCACTTTGACCTTGTTTAGTGTTTAATTGATAACACATCTTCACCATAAAATATCATCAAGGAAGTATTAAATTGTAATAAGATTCGTGAGCCATTTTGAATTATAAATACATTATTAATATAACAGCCTCCAACAGCAAAGAATTTAGACCAAATCAGGAAGGAAGTCTGTAAGTCATAAACAGTTTTGTCCTGATATATCTCGAAGAAGTTTTAGTTGCATATTTTTAGTAAGTGATCTGGCATGAGAGAGGTTTGAAAATCATGTAGATTATATAATTGGGATTCTGGTTAAATACGTGTTTTACAAAGGTTACATAGAGCCCTGGTAAATTCAAATGCTATTGGCATCACTGTTTTTTTTATCTTCTACTGGCTGAATTAATTATGAATTTTGTAAAATCCACTTCAAAGTGTGAACGAACAGAGTGAATTGTCAATCAACAAGCATATTTATGTATTCTTAGAGGCAAATTCTAGTAGCCATCCTAACCCAGTGTCCTGGGGTGACCCAGTAAATTGCTGCATCATGGAGTGTGCTACTTTCCTAATTTATCACATGCAATAATACAACACGAATTTATTTCCATACAGAATTGTAGAGGGACTATATCCTACTGCTTGGGAGCTGGGCAAGTTTCACAGCTGGTGTGAATCACTGTGGTTTTCTTGTTTTCCTTAGACTGAAGAACCTGACTAGTTTATTCTTTTTTTTTTTTTTTGTGAGCCTAGTGACATCTTGTGTGGGAAAACCTTGTTGCATAACACAAGTATTGAGGCCACCCACTATAAGTCCATTCATTTTCTTTACTGACTTTTTTACCTGCACTGCATGGTCTTTCTTAATTATTACATTTTCTTATCTATTTCCTAGTCTTAAATCCCATCTTTGCTCATTTTCTGTGTTCTGTCTGTGATGGTCTTTCAGCTCATCCACAGACATTCCTGATAACTTTGCATATTCCAATCTTAAAGAATCTTAAAAGGCCTGGAAAGCAAAATGCATATTAGAAGAGAGGCAATGCAGCTGGTTTTGAGCTAATGTGCTTTTGTTCTGTATTGTTTTTAAATACATATTTTCTAATTGTTCTGAACAGTTTTCTGAAACATTTTGGTTTTGCCATGGTGCCCTAACTCATAATTAATGTGGGCACCATAGCAGTGATAATAGAGGTCATGTGCCACACATGCACACAGAGACTTTTTTTAAATTTGGCAAAATCTTTTCTTCCTTTACTAGAGTAACATTTCCAGATAGATACAGTTCTGGCTTTCAGTAAGGTAGAAAGACACAGGGGAGCTCACTTACCAAAAAGATCCCCAGTCGGTGCCAAATAATAGCAATTTGGAAGCAAAAAGGGATTGTAAACTATATTCAAAATGAATGTACAGGATTCTGTTCGAGTGTTAGAAGTCAGAGCTCTTAGTGACAGTCGCTGTCTTGGAGAAAAATACTTTGTGTTATTTAGCAGAAGAAAAAAGAGCAGTGCATCAGGAAAATCGGGTTTCCTTTGATTTTACACTGGAATTATCACATGCTTTTCCTGTATAAAGACAAAAAATTTGCTTGATTATTACTAGTCATAACTATTCCTGAAAAATTATATTTTGGTATAAACGAGTTATTTTCAAGTGAAGACCCACTATTCCTAACAGAATTCATTTACTTTTCAGTTACAATTTCTTAATATTGTGAGTAGTCTAATTATTCTAGAACACATCTATTTACTATCCCAGAATGAATTGTCCACACAGGGAGCTATTAAAGCATACTTTATTCAGTATACAGTTATTTTGTGACAAGCAGTTTTTCTCAGAAAAACTTTTGAGATTTGCATGGAAGGTGAATCCCTGTTTTATATTAAAGAGAATGTAGCTTATCACTACACAACTGAATTGTGTCATTTAACCATAACTTTTCTGATAGTTTGCAGTCTAGTCCTTTATATAGGTTCATAATTGCAATTAAATAATTGATAAGGCCTTTCAGAAATGTAGTAAAGCCTCCCTCACTTCATTTAATAAACTTAATAAATAATACAGAATCTTCAGTCTTCACTGATTCATAAAAAGAAATGGAAATTACACATTCAGGCTACATTAGAAGAATTTTAATCACTATCTTGTAGTTGTAGTTGTTTTCCCTACCTTGTTTTCCCTACCTGAAGGTTCCTGTCAGTGTAGGATGTGAAAACTGCTCTACATCAGTAATGACTTGTCATCCTTGAAAACAGGTGACATCTACCAACTACAGCTGCTACAATAAAATCATTACCTTGAAATGAGTATCTGAACTAGAATTAGAGCTTTTGTCCTTTCATAACAGATCCTCAGCCTTTGTTGAAGGAAACTGTGTGAGAAAAAACAGAATCCGCGTGTCTTTGAAAAAGAGAGAACCATTTGTTGTACCTCTCTGGCAGAGATGTCTGCACTGGCCTGTAGGGAGACAAACTGCTTCATAATTTATGAAAAAATAGCAGTCTGTTTTTATAAGCTGTTGAGAGACAGTAAAGAGATAAAGGGAGTTGGATAACTCTGAAAGTTCTACTCGTTCAGTCATGGCATGGTGCTTCTCCCTGCATTTTATTCTTACCAGTAAAGGTGAGAAGTTAATACTGGGTATGGGTGTTACGGTTTTAAAAATATTTTTCCAGTATGTTAGAATAATGCCATCATTTTCTTAAATGCTATTAATCATACATAGTGATTTATGGAACAAATTCATGTCTTACTAGTTACTGTATTCCTACAGTAAGAATATTTTTCTGGGTTTTTTTACCTTGAACAGGATGAAGAGAGTATTCCAGTAACATATCGAGAGTTACCCGAATACAAAGAACTGTTAGAGTTTAAAAAACTAAAGAAACAGAAACTCCAGCAGATGCATGCAGAAAGTGGGTTTGTGCAGCACGTGGGATTTAAGGTGAGTGCAAGAGATGTTCTTCTGTTGCTCAGTGGAATGTAGAAGTTTTCCAAGAGAATGCAGTTTGAATTTCCTGAAAAGATTTTGTTGAACATAGCGAGTTTGGTTCCTTAGTTCTTGTTCACTAAGTCTGTTTTCCCTCATTTCCTTTAAGAGAAACAGCACACGTAATTCACTCTTTCTGGTAGCTCAGCTTTCACTGAATGCTGATGTTATATGGAAATTAATAGACATTCTTTTTCTCACCACATTATGAAAATACAGCTTATATTAGAGCCGTGTTAAGTCATGATAGAATTCCATTTGACACTACGTTCTGTTTTGACAGTGGTTCATTAATGATCATTTTCTGATTATGAATTTGGAGTAATTTTGCTTCCACCAGAGGCCAAGGAAGGGCAGAGATTTTGGATAAGAGTGATAGATTAGTAATTTTTTTGTATTGTAGCAACTTCACAATCTCATCAAGTGATAACTGACAGAAGCTGAAGCAAGGACATAAAGCAACGTTTATGTAAAATTAAGAAAATAAACATTAAGTTAAACTGATGTGTTGTCCGAGTAACAACCATTAATAGGCAACATGAAAGAAAGAGCATTCTCAAAATCTTCTTTTCTGGTTTGCAAGGGATTTTGTGTCTAACTGTTTACTGTAACTGTTGGAACGGGGGTTTTTTTTAGTGTTATGGAGATAGGTTTATTTTCTAATACCCATTTACATAAGAATGCAAGGATAGTTCAAGATTCAGTTCAAATTGACTGTAAAATTAAGACAGTCATGTCAGTTGATACTGACAGATTTAAGTTATTAGACCACCAAGGTGCTTCTTACTTTTGTTGGTTTTAGTTGGCATGGTAAGTTAGGCGTTTTATTTTGTGGGGATTTTTTAAAGTAGCATTTTCTTCCCCCCAGAATTTGAAACTTTAATCAGGCAGACCAGACTTCAACAAACTGCTTTTTCTGCGTAAAATTATTCTGAGAAGTAAATTGGCATTACACAGTGTCAAGCATTTGAAGTTGGAAAGTTTCTTTGCATTTGAGTTTGATTGTATTATGCATTATAGTAAGCTGTGAAATCAGGTGATTATGGACTGTTTTCCCTCAGGAAATTCAGTCTCTGGGCTGGATAGACCTCACCTAATAAGCAGCCATTGAGAGCAGTTTTGGTTCTGCACAGCCTTTGGCCTCATTTACTACACGTTATTCAACCTGGGCTTTGAATATTGAATTGTTGAATCCCTTGTGCGCTTTTTATGGCTTTCACTGCTATAATATCCAAGCAATTTGCAAATACTTCTTTTCTTCATTATGAAATGAAAGGCATGGTATTATTTCTGTTTCACAGGGCAGAGGGGAGCTGGAGCACAAAAATTAAGGTCAGGGCTTTCCACTGTCTTGGTTTTCAAGTTCAGATAACTGGAGCCAATTTTTCAGTTCTAGCGTTATTCCGAACTTGATATTTTCCAAGAACAGCTCTTGGTGTGCTTAGTCCCTCCTCGTCACCAGCCCTCACCCTTGGAAAGCCATCTGTGGATGGAAGGGGTGCAGCTGCAGCAGAGCTGTGTGTAAGGTGTTTGTAACCCTGAGTGCCTTAGTGGTGGCAGGAGCAGCTGCTGTGCCAGTGGGTTTCACAGATGCTGAGACAGAAGTTCAGGTTCTGATAGATGGATAGAGGATGAGCTGTGGGAGCTCGTTTCCCACATTTCATTTTCCTCTTCAGTCCTGTCTCTGCAGCACTCTTCATAGTTTAGATTTTTGAAAAGCTTTCCTTGCCTGCAAGTCCTATTTTCTTGGTTTCTTTTTTTTGATCAAATATTTTTGCATTTCTGCCCCTCTTCTATACCACTGTGAATCTTTCATCCAGTCTTCCATGTTTTGTTTTTACTTTTTTTTCTTTCTCTTCATGCCACACTCCTGCACTTGGGATTAGTTCTTGTCTTCTTGTTCAGTTTTAATTCCAGACCTGTGTTTCCTTCTCTGAAACATGTTTTTCCCCTTCCTTCCTGGCCATCTGGCTTTTAGTTCCAGCCCACCCATGATGTGTTACTACATTTCCTGAGTAGGAAAAGGCATCAGTGTGCCCTGTTGTGCCCTGACCCACAGCTCCCAGCAGCCCCCCAACAAGCTCTGCTGGTCTGGTCTTACTGCTTCCCTCTGCCATGGAAAGGCTGACATTGCATGTGGCTGGGCTTGTGTGAAACATCCCGTTCTTGTGCTGCCTCACAGCAGTTCTCAGAGCCACCTGAGGATAAGCAGTGTCTGCAGGCAGGGCTGGGCTGCTTTTCTCCAGCAGGATCATGCCAAGGTGGAGCATCTGGGGAGTGGGAAGCGAGGCAAAAGCTTGATGGATCCTCAGGGCTCTGGAGGGCCTCTCCTAGAGAATGAGGACTTCTTTATCTACGAATACATTGTGGTCCGTGGTGAGGAGAATTCAGCTGTGTGGGCTGGCAGTAGCACAGGGACACACAGAGATTTCCATGTGGTGAATTGGTGTGCACTGTCAGCAATGGAAGTGCCTCCAGTTGCTGTTTCTCAGTGCTCTTCCATCTGCTCCACAGTGCGATAACTGCGGGATTGAACCTATCCAGGGTGTTCGGTGGCACTGCCAAGACTGCCCTCAAGAAATGTCCTTGGATTTCTGTGATTCGTGTTCTGACTGGTGAGCAGCCTGTGCTTCTCCTTGCTATTTGTCACTAGATTGAATCTCTCTACTGGGTAATTGCTATGTAGGGTGGCAGTCTTTGCTCCAGCACAGGACACATATCCCGTGTTGAGTAAAGTGTAAGATAATTTAACATCTCTTTGTGGGAGATACATTTTGTAAGCAGATTCTGGATGTATAATTTTGGGGGGTTTTAATACAGTGAACAGATAGGTTTGGTACAGTTAAATAGAGGGGGGAATTAGACTTTATGAATGAGCTGCTATCCAATTTGGTATAAATCTGTTCATATGATCACTGTTTCTGAAAGTTAAAGATAAGGAAAATATTTTAAACTGTTATCTTTTTCTTTCCCTTGCAGTCTGCATGAAACAGAGATTCATAAGGAAGATCACCAGTTAGAACCTATTTACAGAGCAGAGACATTTTTAGACAGAGACTACTGCATGTCCCAGGGCACCAGTTACAATTATCTTGACCCAAACTACTTTCCAGCAAATAGATGACATGGGAAGCAGATCTACCATCTTGGGTTTACTATCCTCTTTGAAAAATAACAATGGCACCATTGTTAATTCTGTGCACATTTTGGAAAGACTCTGCTTTCCCTGAAATGTCACTCACAGCATGACAGCTTCCTGGGTGTACTTGTCAAACTACAGCTTTGAGCTGTCATGGTTCTAGATCACTGAACAGCAGCTGAACATTCCTAGTGTGCAGAAGGTTTCACTGGGAGACTTTTCTTTCACCACATTAGTCACTTTTAGGTGGTGAATCTAAACAAAAGAAACACATACAAAAGGGTGAGCCAGAAATGAGAGCACACATTAAAGACAGAGTAAATTCCAAAGGCTTTGAAGAACTTGGTTATAATGAGATCCAGAGGAGATGAAGTATTTATATAAAAACAGTTTAGTAGCTTGCAGTTTTGTTGTGAAATAGTTTTCAGCACAGTAACTGACTTCTTTAGGCAAGGTTTTAACCAATGACAGTGTTTGCTTCTAGGCTGTACTCTAAAAATACTCACTGTCTCAGCAATGGTTGGCTACAGGCCTTTATTAAATCGGAGCTGCTTAATCATGTTGACCTTCAATTTTTTAAATTTTTTTTTTTTTAAACCACGATGAACTCTTATTTACCAACAGTGAAGCACTACAGGGGGCAACTGTGGCATTGCTTCCTTAACCAGCTCATGGTGTGTGAATGTTATAAAATTGTCACTCAGATATATTTTTTAAATGTAATGTTATATAAGATGATCATGTGATGTGTACAAAATATGGTGAAAAGTGCCAGTGCTAGTAACTGTGTAAAGTCTCTAATACTTAACATTTACTCCTTTAAAATAAAATACACAGCCTTCTGCCTCTGTATTTGGAGTTGTTAGTGCAACTCATCAAAGAAAACTGCCTAATATAAATCATATATATGGTAATAATTTTTCCTCTTTTGTAGTCTGCACAAGATCCATGAAAGATTGTATTTTTATTACTATTTAAACAGTGATTAAATTTAGCCTGAGCAGTGAGCAAGGGTTCACATGCATTCTTTTATACTGCTGGATTTTGTTGTGCATCATTTAAAACATTTTGTATGTTTCTTCTTATCTGTGTATACAGTATGTTCTTAAATAATGTTCAATTGTCAGGAGAACTGTGAGAAATAAACTATGTGGATACAGTCTGTTTATATATAGAATGCTTGCTGTGACTTCCTTTCTGTGTAGTTCTGACTCTTTAATCAAGATGGGAAGTATTTCCAGGACGTGTGGATCGGTCACCCGGCACTGGCTGTGCAGCCTCGCGATGCCAGCGCCGCCTCTGCTGCTCCCCGCCCGGGGCTCGGCCGCTCGGGCCCTGGCAGGACCAGCATTCCAGTCCTCTCCTTCCTCACTCACAGACTTCTTTGTCAGATCACAGAAAATCCAGATTTTAGTAGCCTTGGTACAGTGTATACCATTGTCTGAGAAGCTTTGTAATTATTGTGACATATTTTACTTAATATATTTTTTATTGAAATGTATAGCTTGTGATTCAGAAACACTTGATTATTTTATAACTGTAATAGATTTCCAGTTGCTTTGAAACTAGACTACTCAGAGCAATTAGCTAGAAAACAAACAAATTTGACTTTAAAGATGGCAATAGGAATGATAATTGGCTGGCTGCACCTAGTAACTTTAATTACAAATTGGTCAGTATTTTTGCAGTAACTTTAGGTGTAGCTATTTTTTGCTTCAGAAAAAAAAATTTTAGGCATTTAATCTATTTAGAAAGTAATACAGTACAGTTACTAAAACACTGAGCAAGTATCATATGTAAACATATCTCACATATCTCATATACTTAGATAAATTTAATAAACCTTAAAAAAACACAAAACTCACGTGATGTATTTTAGTTTTAATTGGAAAAGATACTGCTCTGAGAGGCTTTCTGAGACCATAAAAATACACTTTCCACATCATTCATGGTCTTTATAGGAAACTAGAGTTGGTGTTATCAGGAAGAGGCTCTGTGGTAACATTAATTTTCTGTTTACATTCTGAAAAAATTATGGGAATAAAATAAGAAAGGTAAATTAGAGAAAATACTCAGTCATCAATTTAGGATAGCTTGGAAAGAACAAAAGATCTTGGTATCCTTGGAACGAGGTTGGACACCAAAGGATAATTTCAAATGTGAATCACCCAAGAAAGAAGTGTCTTGGATCCAAGTCCTGTTTTATTGAATATGTATAAATATTAATGTTTCCCTATGCATGCATATACAGCTATTTCTCCTGCATACATTATCAACGTATGCAAATAGGTATCTAATGCACATGACACCAAATCAAGCATGGGAATTTTTTGGTTTTTTCCACAGAAAAGACAGAAGAAGCAGAAAGAAAAATTAACTTGAACGTGTATAGTAAATAATTTTTGTAATTCTATTTAAAAAACCCCAACAAAATAGCAGCTGATTGTTGCCTTTGTTCCCGTCCTGCACAAGTATGAGACTCCACACTCTATAACTTCTACTGTAATTAAATATCATAGAAAATACTCCAGAAAACCTACCCAGATGAATTTGCAACCTCATGGTAACTGCAGAGTATTCTACTTTTTAAAAGAAGCGCCTCAGCAGCGGCTGCTGGTGCGTCAGGGCTGGTGAGGCCAGAGCTGCCCTCTGGAGCTGGTGTGGTACTGCAGGCACTGCTGCTGCTGCTGCTGCTCAATGGCACTGGCTGGAGCTGGAGAAGCACTTCCTACAGCACCAGAGGTAAAATGTAGGCTATAGAAGGACCCAGGAAAGAAGGAACATCCATGATATGAAGGATAAGAACATACGTAAAACAGACCCTAACAAATAATTGAATTAGTATCTCCAGGGCAAATGCTAAGGAAGAAAAGGAAACAGAAGAATCTGCCCTGGTTGGAAAAAGGACATACTCTGTAAGCATGCTGATTTGAGCTATATTTTCAAGTCATGTACTGTGCTTTGAAAAGGATTAAACCCACATATACTGTAACAGAAATCATTACTCTTCATTTTTGTACATGTTTTATTTGTATTATGTCTTCATTACAAGAAAGGTAACTTTAAAAATGCAAATCTGCTGCATAAAGTACACCTTTGACAGTACAAGCAATCATGCAACCCACTTTCACTGTGAATTCATCCAGTAGTTCCAGAAAGAGGATGCAGTTACTTTACAGGAATGTCAAACAAGCTTTTATTTAGCTGTCAGTATTACCAAAGAAACTCCACAATATTTTCATTAACCTAACAGAAATACGATAGCACTTTTACAGACTTTTTTTGCAGATTACAGATAAATGGCTTACTAAAGGTGCAAGCAACATGAATCAAATAATCCCTGACATTTTCCTTGTTTTTGGTTTCCCACCCCACCACACCCTCCCAAGTTTTGGCAATGCCAGTAAAAGACAACAGATGATGATCTGAATTTTGCATTTCAAATACTTCCGAAGTGTAATTTAAAGATTACGTGAGATGTTCTGGCTCATAACCAACTTTACATATGGGCTTTAATAGCTATAGCACAGCTGCTGTTAATATGGATCGTTACTGGATTGCACATTTAACTATACAAGTATACAACAATCATTCTCAGCTCACAAAACTGGGAAGTCAGTTATAAAATCATAACATTCCCAGCAGAAGGCAAGACTGTCTCAAAAATGGTGTCTGTTCCCCAATAATGGTTTGACAGACTTCCACAACATTCAACTGTATCTTCAATGAATTTTACTTCTTGCAACAGTGTTCTGGGGATGTGTGAAAAGTTTATTTTAACTTGTAGCTTGACTAATTCCAGCTCTCTTAGAGCTGCATGTTACAGAGAACAGGTTTCAGTCACTAAAGCCCAAGAACAAGCTAAGTGATACCACAAAAATTAATACTGCTGATAAAAAGAAAACAATAATCAGTGGGAAACTTGTGTGCAATAACCCTGATGTCAGTCTGCTGGACAGTGACTGGGTGGGTGGAGAGCTCCCTGCTGGCCAGGCACTGTCCCGTTTCCCATGGAGTGTGTGTGACCAATGAAATACAAAACCAGAGCTGCTGCTCACCTTGCTGCTTTTAACCCATGAAGAGCAAACACCCAAGAAAACAAAATACAGTTCTTAGAGTGGGGTTAGCATACAGACCACTTTCTGTTGAGTGTACTTTCAGAACAAAGATTTCATCTAGAGTAACACGCCCCATGCACAAGTTCCAGATACCTCTCAAGGAAGCAGCACTGCTTTGACCAGCAAATCATGGCTGTGGGGTGCACGTGGGCGAGGCTGTGTACACACCTTACACACCATTACTGCATTTCTGGTGAAAAAGAAAATGCTGCCTCTTCCTTTTTCAGAAAAGAGTCAATTGTCTTGCAGATTTCCAGGAAAACATCCTCCTGTGTTCCTTCTGCATCAACCTGTGAAGCAGGAAGAAACCAGTTTTGATTAAGTTGCAAAGAATTATCTCAGAATCTAAACAGTGCAACAAAAAACTGGTCTAATATAAAATGAAAGTTGTTCTGCTTCATGGTAGAAGCATTCTAATGTAGAAAAGCAGCTTATTAAGGCAGATAACTCATTTTGTTTCCACAGATTTCTGTAAGAAGGGTCTGCAGGCTCGATTGTCGGTAGCAAAGTACATTAGTCTAGTGAGGGAGTAAAGTTACACCTTTGATAGAGAACACTTGCCAAGGGCTCTTTGCCCTCCAACCTGTTGAGGTCCTTCTGAAGGGCTGCACAGCACTCTGGGTTTTGGCCACCCCACGGTAACTTAGCAAACCAATGTATTCCAGTGCATTTGTATTTGGAAACTTGGTGAACTGGTTCAGGTTTTATGACATCCTTTGCTCCTGTCTTTTAAAAGGGCACTGCTTTTGTGGTGTAAGAACTCAACTTTCATTGAAGCAATTTTTTTCTTGAACACCCCAAAGATTCAGTTTTCTGACCAAGCTATTTTTCATGACTGCTTCACAAAAGCAAGACCAATTTACTTTCCTCTGCTGAAGATGAGAGAGCTGCATTTCAGCAGAGGGGAATGGCACTTGCAGCCAGTAATACTTGTCTGTGTTCCCTGGAAAACGTGAGGCAGAACTGAGTTGTTCTGAGCAATGAGTTTCATGTCCATCCCATGCTGTGACACCTGAGGAAGGAGAGCTGTCTTTAGCCCTCACAGCAGTGACAGAAGCAGCTTTCACACTGTGTACTCCATGCAGATGCTTCTGCTGGTTACTCCTTTCCTCAAATGCCCGTTGAAAGCTTTGGTCTTTACACAAAAGCAAGATTCTTCTCTGCTTCTCCGTGCTTAGTCTTTCATGAATGCATGACATGAAGTTTGCACAAGATTAAATGGACCCATGACAACTTTGTGAAAGGATCTTTTTCTGAACTGCTGCATTTTCATCTCCAAGTTGCTGGCTAGAAAGCCAGACAATTGTAGTGTTTGAAGGGGACACGGCTGCCTATAATACATTCTGCTACTTCTTTGGTCTGCAGGAGTATTAAAGGAGTTTCATATTCAAATAAATGTATTTTTAAATAGGCCAAGAAATTCTGCTCAGATATGATGTTGTCTTGCAGCCAGCTCCTGTACAGCTGTCTGCAGTCCATGTACATCTAAGTCCCTTGGTGCTGAATCTTGTGTGGGAGTCAGCAGCTGCTCCTTGCAGAGATCCAGCAGGGACTGCAGGCACTCTCCATAGCCTGGGTTTCACTCTTGGTGGCATCCGCAGATGCTGCCAAGTTCGGTCCCCGTTGCATCCTGTTGGAAGTGCTGGCACATCTCACCAGCCCATTCCACAGCCAGAGCTCCAGCACTGGATACCCAGCCTGGCCAGCCTTCAGGGAGCTGTGCCTGACTGGGCCCTGTCCCCTCAGGCCCACTGCAAGGGTATGTGGCAGTGTGAGCTGAGCTCCCCTCGGCGCCCTGGCCAGCTCCCAGGCCACCGCTCCCTTGCTGCCCTCACTGCCCTTCACGGTGGCCTTTGCTGCTGCTGCTGCTGCTGCTGCTGCTGCTGCTGCTGCTGCTTGTAGAGCTGAGGCAGAGGCAGGCACGTGCTGATGCCTTAGAAAGGGCAGTTCTCCCACAAGGGCTGCACATCTTTCAGAAGGGTTTAGAAGTGGGAGGTACTTACTAGTAGCAAAGGGAAAACGGGAGTGAGGAACCATTCTGAACCAAATGTCTACCTTCTCCAGTTAAAACAAAACCAGCAACTCCCATCTCAGCTGCTATAAAACACCTTGTTTGGCCTGTCTCAACTGCCAAGACAACCATTTTCATATACCTATCCCACAGGAAATATACTGCATGCAGGGTGAAGGCCACAGCCATTTCAAAGCTTAATATGTATTTTTATTATCTCTTTACTTCATAAATATTTCTGCACTGTCTAACTGATCTAATCTTATCAGCACAGCTGACTGCCACTGGCTTTTTGACCTCTTTAGAACTGGGACTGATACTCAGCTCTAGATCTAGGGAGTTGTGATGAAGAATTAGTTCTGTAAGCATGGAAACCGCCTCCCTTTATGATGGGCTGGAATGCTGACTTCCTAACAGGAGCAATAAAATATGGCTGGGCCTGACTAATGACAGCCCCAGTGCTTCCCATGCTGGCCTAAACAGCAAAGGCCCAATTCATAAAACTAACTTAACACTGTGGCACAAAACTAACTTAATGTGCCAATAATTCACATCTAGTACTACAGGAATTCAACAACACTCTCAGCAGCTCCAGAAAAAAAACTGTGTATTTCTTTTCCTCAGATTATAACAAACCTCATAAATTAGACCTGTTTTCAAGGCTATTTAAGGCTGACTTCTCATAAAACAAGATCCATATACAGTTTTCCACAGTTTTGAAATGCAGCTATGGCTTTTGGTAACTTCAAATACAGAGAAATTTAGTAAGCCCATATGAAAAATTACTGGAGTAACCATCCCTATAGTATAATTTTGCTCCTTTTGTCATTAAAATCAACCAATTAAGATTTCTGTCAATAAATCTCCCTTTGTTGTAGGTTTTGAAGTTTAGAACTCTAAATATATACTGCCACTGAGAAGAACCTGACTGTCTGTAGAGAGGATGGCTGAGGACAGACTCTGGAATGAACTCAGTAGTTAGAAGCTTCTTACTGAAGGTCAGTCCAGTTCAGCTGTGTTGTCACTAACATTTATGTCTTTGTCATTAGAGTGTGTTAGAAAATCTGAGACTGTGCAGCACCTGGTTCTCACAGCAATGGATCAAGCTGTCTAAATCACACTGTCTAAAACACACTGCCCCGAGACCTATTCATATTAGGCAGGCATTTTCTGCTGTGTTTTATCTATGATCCCCTGCTAATGTTTCTGATGTATCTTTCTAAGTCAGTTTCTCATCTAATGGGCCACAAAGCACCAGGGGGGGTATAGAGAATCACTTGTTCCTTTGTTCCCCACATCCTTATCTATCAGGGTTAATGTGTCTCTGAGAATCTTTCCAAAGATGGAAATAAACCACATAACTGCTCTCACAATTACCATTGATTACCCCTTCTGGAAAGGGGGAAGTCGCCCCTCCCCACACACACTTCTAATGGGATCAGCAAGGGAAATCTCACAAGTGGAAGACTGGGAGAGGGTGGATGGTCACATGTTCTTTCATAATGGTTATGGAAAATGTGACTGCAAGTGATTTTAGAAAGAAATAGTAGAACAACACAGAAAAAAATAATAAAAAGAAAGGAAATAAGCAGAGAAAAATGAACTTCTGTTGGACTTTGTAGGCTAAGCTTTCATATAGCATGTGATCTGGAAGAGTCAAATTTTTGGACACCCTTAATCCTCTGCTCTGGCTTGCTTGTCTTATTTGTTATACTTGTGCCCTTTTCCTCAGACTTTGAATAGGAAACTTGCATGTAAAACACCTACCAGGTGTCTTATGTCAGCTAGGTAGGATCACAGCTGTCTTGCTTGACTACCAAGGCATTGCTCTTCTCTTTTACTTACTACCCTCCTACATACTGTCACTTCAAAAAAGCTTTAAAGGATGAGTCAGATATTAAAAACAATCTGGTTTTTTTTCCTCTCTTTCTTCTCAGTTGAGTGAGGGCCGTATATTAAAAGGGATTTACATTTAGCTCTGTCAAAACACAAGTAGGTGTCTACTAAATTTTCAGATGCACTTTTCTGTCCAGCTGCCTTGGAACTCACTGAGAAATAGATTTAAAACCAATAGTGTCTACCTGCTTACTACTACTATAATGCATTTTGTTTCATTTCATTTAATGTCATTTATCTGAAGCACCTGATTCCCACAGAACCAGGCAGCTTGCAGGCAGTGTTTTTGAGAGCAGTGCTTTCAGCCCTTGCATTTCCAGTACAAGGTCTTTACTGAAAAGCAGCCACTTGCACTCCTTAGCGGCAGGTGGGTGTTCTGTAACTGACTACAAAAGAAATTATGGCATATTAAACTAAATCCCCAAAACATGATTAAAGAAAAATTCATTGAAAAATTTCTAACTTATTAGTCACAACTACTTTAGCTTCCAAAACACAATTTAGAAACTTAATGCCTCAGCAGAAAAGTGAGGACACTGTTGCCTTTGCCCTTCATTCTTCAGTCAGTTCATCTTCCCTTGCAAATATGTACATAGTTCTTGATCTCAGCAGAGTGCTGGAAGGATTGCTGTTGTTTATTCCTGTCAGGTTCACAGGTGTTTCATCTGCACCCACAGCCTTCACCCTCTGTCCGTGCATGCCTCAAGCCTCCACTGCTGAGCAGAAATACAAAGAGGGAATCTTGGCCAAAGGGAAATTTCCAACACAGTCCTGACCTTTTGTCAGCTTCACCAGGTCAGTGTTCTTGTTCAGAGGTCAGCAGAATGGAAAAATGTTCCAGTTCCACATATCGTATTAGTTAGTTATGAATGCACCTATGCTCAATAACTCCAGGTTGGGGAAAGTTGTAAAGTCCTAGAGGATTAAAGTGGGAATGCTGATACACCCATATACCTTTGTCTCTTCTGTGCAAGTAAAGCAAGGAGACAATTCCCTGTGAGTGCAGAGGAAGCCAGGTCAGAGCTGACTTTTTCTGTCTGCACTGTGTTTGTCAGGCTCCATCCAACCATGCCTTAATGCCTGTTCCAATGCACAGAGTAAGAAAGCTCATTTGGCACTGTACTCTCACTGCACCTTGATGTGGTGTGACAGATCAGTTCCTCCTCTGCTGAGTGCGCAGCCAACATGTAATTGCCACACCAGACCTTTTGCTGGCCTTCTGCCCAGGACTGACTTTTACATTTGCATATTTAATCAGCCTGTTTCAGGACTGAAAACCTTTGGAGTGGATAGGACAAGTTAAATACACCTCACTGTTGTCATGTGCTGTTCCCAGTCTGTGGAAAATTTTGTCCAACCCTAAATTTAGATTTTAAACTGGAGAAATTGTATTACACCAGTATGCCAACCCCATTTTCTTGTTACACAAGTCTATTTCTGATTTTCTTTTCTGAGGCCAAGTGGAGCTGGATGCTACAGTCAAGCCCTATAAAACATGATCACTTATACAATTAATACCTAGAATTTAGTGGTCCTTAGTCACATGCTGCAGTAAGCTGGCTAGAAAAGGTTAATGGCAAATCTTCGTGGAAGTTAGTGGGATTTAGACTCTAATATTCCTCTAGAATCTCAACACCCACTCCTCTGCATGCTTAAGAAAGTGCATTGCTGCAATCCCAAGGGACATAAAGCTCACGTGGGCCTTTCACTGAAGAGCTGCTTCTGTTGAAAAACCAAACCTAGGCAGGAATCAAAGATTCTTTTAGACTCTCTCTCTTCCTTTCTTAAACAGCTTCTCTTCAGATGCTTTGGCCATTGCTTACCCTGGGATCACAGACTGATCTGGATCTCCAAACAGCACCTTCAGGAAGGCATTGCTTCCCTGAAGCTATTGGATCCCACCAGCTTTGCCTAAGAAAAAGAGCACACTAGCCTCTGATCTGTAGTTACATGGAGGTCCATGGGTGATTTAAAATAAATCCATGAATATAGATGCGAATTTATTTTAAGGGGTCTTCAAATCAACACTGGTAAATTAACTTTGGTGGCTTTGTCTGAAATGGATAGGAAACACACATACACACAGTTCTTTCAGGAAACAGAGTTATACAGGCAGCAGCATCTCCATGGCAGCATTAACATCTTCAGCCAGCACTGGTCAGTGTTGGAGAGTGATAAACCCACTTAGGAATGAACAAGTCCCCAGCACTGAAAATATGTGATGTTTTAATTAAAATGGGAAAGAAAAATATTGAACATGTTAGACTGCCTCTAGGTAAAGTCTCAGTCTTCTGTGTATCTGTATGATATCACAAATAAAAAAAAACAAAGACTATTTTAGCCTAGCCTGCACAAAAGAAAAAAAAAATTCAGTCAGAAGTTATATTTGATATATTTGATCAGAAGTTATTATTGTCAGTTTTTCTGCTTTCCACCTGAATTTCCTTTCATCATTCAGAGAACACCCAGTGGCTGCTAATGTCAATGCTTGGCTGTGTGTAAAATCTGTTGCTATAAATAAGAAACTAACCCCATGCCCTGGGAATTGCAAACTTCCCCTTGACCCTCTGCTTTCTTCAGCACATGTAGCTGACTTTACAGAGCTTTCATACCCAATGGTTCCACCTGGAAGATGGAGATATGGTAAACACCACATTCACCAGAAGCAAGTTCAGACAATGTACAGACACTGTAAGAAAAGTACTGTAGGCACTGTTCAAGCAAAGCACAGGTATTTTCTAACATGCAAACATACAATGTCAGCTTCCCCAAAACTAATGGTATGAGTACAAATCACATATCCAGCTCTGACCCACAGATTTGGCAAGTGCCTTAAGGAGCTAATGAGCTACCAGCTTTGAAGAAAAGACTGCATGTTTTGCCATTACACAGGGGATGGAGCAGGAACTTGCAGCAGAAGCATTAAGGAAGGGCAAGGAAAGTCCATGTCAAATGAAATGAGGCAGACCATGACTGCAAAAGCTGTGTGGAAGTATTAAGTGCAGTTTCAGTCTCTTTGTGGCTGTCACTTCCCTGATGCTTCAAAAAGGGAAACACTGTGGTAGGCAGTGTATCCCTATCCTGGACTAGGATATTGAGACATGGAGCTCTGTTTCCTTTGGCATTGTGCTGTGTTGGTGTATTGTGTATTGTACTGAATTCTTAGTTAGGCACATCCTTGCAAATTTGGCAGGATAGCTTCTCAAAGAAAAAACAAATAAACCACATAATCGTTTGTAAGCCTAAAGATGAAAAGTAAGCAGGAACTTTTTTCTGCCAGACACTGTCTTATGTGCACTCATTGTGGGGGTTAGGAAAGGCCACAAATCAGAACTCTTCCTTTGAGTATCATTTTTCTTAGCATTGTATCATTTACCCTGTTCTCAGGTCTGGATATGGGTGCATAAATTAGCTGCTCATTTATCTTTTGGGAACTTTGCAAAGGAGAAAGGTCTGGGACAGGTGATTTGCATGTTTGCAACAGCCTCTAGAAAAAATAGATCCCATAATATTTCCAGAAACTATTATTGGATTCTTTATTTTTTAGAACAAGACAGTGCAGTAGGACTAGATCTTTCTGTAGCTGAACTAAGGGAGAGTTTGCTATGACACAGTAGAAAAATTAAAAAAAAAAAAAAACCAAAATCCTATGTAAATGAGTCTACAGATGTGCCAGCTAAGTGCACTACTGGAATTTTTCTTGCTTCTCTGTAAAGCATTGATTATAGAATAAAAAGAATGCTTTAAATATCACATCCTGAGCAGGCGTAAACTAAGGTAATTCACTGAAATTAATGTAACTATGTTATTTATTCCAGAAAAAATATCTCTCTTGTATGCAAGTCTGTTTTATTTCAGGATATACACTGTCAGATTTGAAAATTTTACTAAAGGGCTTTGGATTAACATAATCTTTCATCCTAATTCTGAAAGCCCTTATAGAGTAACAAGTCCTAATATTTAAAGAAAAGCTTTCCAGAATTTATGTTTAATAAGAGATTCTATACAGATGAGTTATTGATTCAGGATATGTTCTCTGACTAAGGATAAATCTATGGTTTTATTCTTTCAACCTGTACTGTGGAACACAGAAGTTTGCAGAAGTTGCAAACAAACCAGGGAATTGTAAAACAGAACAACTGGAAAGTGAGGGAACAGTTCATAAAATGGTTTTATGTCAGTGTTTTCCAAATACTGCTCATGTAATTGAAGTAAAAAGCAAGAATTTAATTTAAAAGGTCAAGTAGTATACCTTGCATAACTGTGTCTTGCTTTCATAGTATGCCATCAGAGCGTTTGACACTTGGCAGTAGCTTTCAATTCTTTCCTCAGTGGTTTCAGTGTTCTCAGAGTTCTGAGTGCTCTGACTCCTCATCAGAAGGCGACTGCTCATGGTTTCTGCAGAGCAGTCCAGGCAGAGCACGAGCTTGGGTTCCCCAGCCTAGAGACAAAGGAAAACAACAAATATTCAAAGTACTGGCCCAGTAAAACAGATTTTGTTTGGATAACACCAAAACAGTCACTGAGGAATTTATTAGAGAATAGGATTTGTCTATGGAGAAATTATGCTTATTAACAAACACCTCTCGTAGCAGCACTAAGGGATGCCAGCACTGAGGAGCAAGGCTGTGCTTGCCTGGGCTCTACACAGAGAGATAAAGAGATAGGATCTGACAAATTCTGGCTACTTGGACTGAAGAGCATCAGTTCATTATTTGCTTGATGCAAACAGTACAGGACTTGTGGAATACTTGACTCAGTTATATTTGTAGCCTTTTCTTTGTTCAATGTGTGAAAAGGGAGTGGTAAACTGTAGCTTAGTATTTCAAGATGCAGTAGCAGGAAATGTTCACATAAAAGTGTACCCACTTGAGATGGAAATGAGTAACAACAGACAGGCTCAGGGACACCATCAAATATTCACAGGAATACATCCTGTGAATTACTTTATGTCACACAGTATTTTATGTCCTTGTTTGCAGTGTACCCACATCATTCCTACCCATGCTGTAAAAGAAGGATGTGATACATTTCTCTGAATTTTCAAATTGGCAAGTAATTTCCAAATTCTATGGGAAGCTGGTCATTTAACACTGTTTGGCTAGTGCCAGACTAGTCATGAGGGACAGTCTGTCCTTTAATAAAAATAAATAGAGATTTCTTTTTATTCTTAGGCCTGGCAAAGATCATAAATAATCGTCTCTCTCTACATTTGATCATAGATATTGCAGTACTTTATGGGGAAAAAAGAAATGGCAAGAAAGAGCAAAATGTTCTTTATGGTATTTCAGGAGAGAGCCAAAAATTCTAAACACAAATCCTCATCATTCTTTCCCTGAAACACTGAAAAATATGTATGTCATTTAGCATAAATCATGGAATGCACTGTCATGCACCCTGCTCAGGCACAGCACTCTCTGACACAAGACTTTGTATGAGCAAAAACTGCTGGGCTGAGTCCAAAGCAATAAATTCCACTGTCTCAAGCAAAAGTAAGGTGTTACAGGATCAGTGGGGAAAAAAAGTTAATTTTTCCATGCAGTTATGTATTTAATCCTTAAATGACACTCTCAGTATTTTTCTCATTCCTTCCCTTTCCAGCAGGGATCTGGAAAACACTTTTTAGAAAAAAGTGAGAAGTTTTGGAAAAAGATGACTGCTCTTCACACTAGTGACCATTACAAAATCGTATTTTTACTATGGCTGCAGCAAAGAAAGTCTAAATGACTAATATATGGAAATTGTCATTGTTATTTTTGTTCACAGCCCTTAAAGGAAGAAATATTCTAAAGGTAAATATTTCATGTCAGGCCTTCTGCATTTGACTGAGAATGTCTGGATTGTGTTGACCTTTTTACTACCCTTAATGACTTTCTAAGAGAAGCTGAAGCCAAGAGATTATGTCAGACAGTTCAATGACAGGCTTTTATCTACCCATTTTTTCCACACAGAAAACATTAATGCTATTAGCTGTAGCAGCACTGGGTTTGGGGATTAAAAAAGCCAACAAGGCAGTTTTAATAGTGCAAGAGACATAGAGAATTAAAAAAAGATGTGGGCTTAATCAATGATTTAAACAAATGCCCTTTTTGTATAACTGGATTAGGATGGTGAGAAGTTTTTTCCTCCCAGTTTTACATGAGGAATTCCATGGTCTGTTCTAAATTATAATAGAATAAATGGGAAGTAATTCCTTTTATCAGTTATACTCATATCATCACCTTACAATGAGGATATGAAGGAGTCTACTGACTGATCAGATAATAGTATCTTGAGTGAAACTCATGCCCTTATCGGGTATTACAGCAGTTTTTGCTACTTTTTAAAAAACTCACTATTTTCCTGACACAATTTAGCTTAAATAATACATACCAACCAAGTATAATGTTTTGGGTCTTTACTCTGTCTCACTGAGTACTTCCTGCCTGGCGCTGTGGAATATATAATTTAATAATGTTTTTTCACCTTGTAGAAAGACTGAGGAGGGAACAGAGTTTTGTGCTTCCCTAGAATTATGGCTGGGTAAAAGTACAATTGTATCATAAAAGGAATTGGGTAACTGGCTGGAGAATAAACTATTTCCACATAGCTCATTCTGCTTATGAGTCAAGCTCTGAAATATGAGCATTATTCTTGATGTCTTCTAAACAGAACAGGTCTTTGTTAACAATTATAAAGCTTTTTACATATCGTGTAGATATGTAGCATTACTCATCTGTACTTTGCTGCCATTAATTAGTAAGGCCTGATGTGCACCTCTTTTCATTCAATTATAATTTAAGCACTTCTCACCAGCCTTTGGAAAGAACTGCAAAGCATTATCTCAAAAACTACTCCTTTAATAAAACTTTGCAGTCTTACTGAGCAGCTCACAGCCAGCCTGGAGAGTGGATACAAGGCACAACAGGAGTGACTTAGCACATTCAAAATGGTCACTTGAGGTCCTTGTCTTTTCTCCAAATGCAGTCCAGGACTACAGGATCTTTTGCTGCTTTCAGGGAACTTCAAGGAGCTCTGCTTCAGCACTGGATGCATTAAGACTTATTTGCCTGGCAATACCTCAGTGCAGGACACTCCAATCTCTAAATCCCACTTCATAATATAGACGAGTGTCCACAGGACACGAACATGTATGCCTGCCAGAGGAACAGCACTGCTGAAATAGTTCCTCCTTAGACACAAAATGAAAGAAATCTCCAGCATCTTTTTAATAGTCTACAGCAATTTTTTAAAGGGACTAATAAATCAACATTTCTGTGAATGGCTTCTATAACAAATCCCATTGCTCATTATTTTGTCTGACTTCTGATGCCTAAATCTTGCTAGGCTTTTACAGTAATCAACTAAATAAAGCAGCAACCAAATAAAGGCTCAGTGAGAAAACAGGGATTCATTAAAGTTTTATTACCTTATAAACTTGTTTAGGACATTTTTGGAGTGTAATATGATGTAACATATACTAACTATTATCCCTAATTCACCACTTCTTTTCTCCTAAACCCTGGCAGATTCATTCATAGGCTTAGAGCATTTTCTGCAGACTGAGAAATGTACGGCTGAGACTTCTCACTAGGTCTTAGCACATACTGAGGAAATCAATAACTCTCAGAACTGCCACACAGGCACTTGCAGAACGCTCTTTTTATGGCTGTGCCACCTGTTACTCATCACAAAAATTAAATCTGTGTTTGGCTGTTTCAAGTGGCAGCAAGCTTTAGCAAAGCTGGCTTACTGGTAATAAATATTAACTGTGAAGATACATACTTTTATGAACCTGCATCAGATAGTGCTTGATCAGATTTTCATGAGAACTACAGCACTATCCATTAGAACCAGAAAACTGGTTCTAAATTATGTTTTCCCCTAAATGTGAATTGTTTCTGGTTTACATTAAATTTAGATAAAATCAGCCTTTACTTCTTGTATTCTAGAGTCTTTTTAAGTAAGGGCAACAGCTAGATTTGCTATACTGATGGGGTGCCAAAATTTCAGGGATCAGCAGCACAGCTCTGCTGGATTGGCTTTTCACATGTCCCTGCTACAATCAGCTGAAGAGAGGGACCGAAGCAGCACCAGAATTACAGGAGTTACAACAGCATTACAATTGTGTGGTCACCTTGCTCTCAAACTCTTCTGCATCTTTCAGCTCTTGGGGATACCCATCGATCAGGAATCCTTTTGTGTCCCCTAGCTTGGAAACCATGGCTTCCTTCAGTAGCTCTAGAACAATACCCTGCATAGGAAAGAGAGGGAATTAGTTGGTTAATTAATAAGAAAGATTGATACCTTTGTTTGTTGCACTGACTTTAGTCCTACACGCTTGAAAACAGCCCTGTTTGGCTATAAGCAGGTCCTGTGAATGCAGGTGTTTTTCTTGTCCTGCAGGTATCAGGGCACCCTGCTTTTTAGTCTCTCAGGACAGCTATGCCACAAAAATCTAATGTTGCAATCCATCCAAGATTTCCCAAAGTACCCTCCAGATAGCTCAGAATATTTCATAGTTTCAAAATGAATGTTAATACCTGTGAAGCTCTAGAGTACTGCTGCAGCATTTTCCAATCTGATTGCATTTTGCTATGTCACTGGTATAATTATATTACATGGAAAGTGACCCCATCTGACCAAACACACTGAAGAGCAAAGCAATCAAAATCAAGCCTGAGCATGGCTTTTAGTTTCCCCTGAGCAACATTTCCCAGTATCTTTCATTAACAAACACATCCTCTGACCTAGCTGCAGTTGCTGAAGACCCACCAAGAGTTGGGACTGTGGACCTGCCATGTAAAAGTCAGGTCCAGCTGAGAACAACACCCTCTGCCTTCACAATCTCCATTAAGCTGCAGTCCAGCCACTCTGGGATGTCAGCCAGCTCTGCAGGGAACTGCTGCAGGTACTGTAATTTAAAATAGCTGCCAGGAAGACCAGCTCTGAATCTGAAATGTAACGCTATAAAAAGGACATAAAGTTTCTGTTTCCTGTACTTACACTTACATTTTGCAATGCACCTGTCTCACTGTATTTCACGTCTAATTTACTGCCTATGTGAAACATAAAGAAATACTGGCACTGAAAAGGGAAACAAGTGCCACGGATTTGGCAACAAGGAAATGTCTCCCTGAGGTTACAGATTAATTTTACTGAAATGAGAACCATCAGCTCCAGTATCTATTTACACTGTTTTGGACAATGTACCTACCACTGCCTTTGTTTAACCATTAGAATCCCAAATAAAACCATCACTCACGCCAGGCACAGGTTCACCACATTCCACAATGTCTTTGATCATTTTACTTCTCTCTGATAATGATGATAACTCATTTTGGAGAAGGTCACTAGTGGACAGGTGAGTAAATCCGTATTTCTTGGCTAACTGTTCACATTGGCTACTTTTGCCAGAGGCAGGCCCACCTATGTGAGGGAAAAAAATAACTAGAATTAGAAAAGAACAAAAATCTTCCAATTCCCAAACTATAGCCACCGAGAAAATGGAAGGAAGTTGATGACACTATTTTGCAATTTTTTTTTTTTTTGTAGAGACACTATTTACAGTAGAACAAGTCATATACTTCCCTTCTCATACAACTACAGTGCTGACTCAAAAATGTGTTGAAGTTGAAGGAGTTACAACAGTGTGAAATCTCTCACAGAGGAGAACCTGCTCCTAAAACGCCATTAGCATGTTAAGGAAAAACATGCAACAGCCTGTGGAAAAGGGTATTTGACTCAGTTCTCCTTCAGTTTGACAGCTGCAACAAATAATAACAAAGTAATGTTCACTGCACCACTGTGAGGGCAATAATAAGGAGCTCCCACCTGCACCGGGCCCCTGTCCTGCCCAGGGGAGCTGTGGGCGAGAGCGGGCCGGCGGGGAAGGGCACTGACCCAGGGCATGCTGAGAGTGTCCCCCCGGCAGGAGCGGCACCTCCAGGCTCCTGCTGCCTTCGGCCGGCCCCAGAGCACCTCCAGCTCGGAGCCCCAGAGCTCTGCCTGTGCCGCTCTGCAGGTGCAGGCGCTGCCTGGCGCAGCTCCTCCGTGCGGGCGGCTGCTTCTCCCTCCGCTCCGAGGCCGACGGCATGGAAAGCCAAAGGCCTCTCTCGTCAGGCTGCTGCTGAGGCATTGCAGCCACCCCCGCCTGGCTGCAGGGAAGGACAGCCCATGGAACCTGCTGGAAGCCACTTGTCAGGTGTCCCAGTGCGGTGACTTCAGCGCTGCTGGCAGAGCTGAGGTGAGGCCCTGAGGCGCCATGTCGGTGCCAGGGCGTGGGGGGCGGGAAAGCGAATTTCTGCTGTGAATTTGTGGAGAAAATCTCACTGCGTGTAGCAGCAATTTTGCAGCCTTTGATGGATCTGTTCAGAAGATCTACTGCAGCAGAAGGTAATTATAGCCTTGGAGGAAGACAATGCTCAAACTCTTTTCAGTAAAGTATTTTTCAGCAGGTGACCTGTGTTATTTATCAACTGTTGGGACTTGCAGGTAGGGCTACACAGCTCTGCTAGGTGCATTTAAGATGCTAGAAAATATGTGGCTTTCCTATTTCCTTATCTTTCCACAAACAAATACAGGAACAACATGTTCACAATAGAGCGAATTTAGCACCGTCTCTGCCTCACTTGAACTTTCTTCTAACTTTTGCATTCAATGTAAGAAATAATTGCTCTGAGCATATAATTTTCAGAGAAATTACAGTACTGTAGCTGAGACTAAAAATGGGGCCATAAAGGAGTAGCATCAAAGGAAGGGGATTGTCTTCTGTGATCTGCAGTCTTTTACTTCAGCTTCATAAGGAGAATGACCAGCCTGTGGTGTGAGAATCACACTGGTGCTACAATTTTTCTAGAACCGTCTTTGTTGCAGGCTTATCTTCTGGCCAATGTGGGTTGCATGTTGTTTTTCTATTGCCATAATATGAAGAACATTATTCTTTTGTAAAAACACTAGTTGAAAGAAAACAAGGAAAAAATAGGAGTGGCTATAAAGAAACAGATGTAGAGAAATGACAGGCAAATTACCAGTAATGAATCCCTTAAATATCTGAGTGGCAATTAATTGTATTTCTGGCCTGTTTCGGGGTTTTTTAAGATCAGTAAGTTTGTTTACACATTTTGTCTTCTGGCCTTGAATATGCTAACAGTGCAGTAATATAATCCTATTTCTTTGGTGTATATATACAGTATTAAAAAACACTAGCTATAAAGATTATTGTATTCTTTTTCTTTTATAACTGTTTCTCTTCTGAATGCAGAGCCCAATGAGAAATTTCATAATTTCTCCTCATAGTCAAAATAAACTAGATCTCTTTTTAGAAATAACAATACAAGGACATTTTTTTGGGTTTTTAGCAGGTAAATAGACAATTTGATGTGCCTCTAATACCTTTGTGTGTTAGTATTTTAAAAGAGAACACTGTCAGAACGGCACAATATGCAGGGCATACACAAAAATGAGTGTGCCTCCAAAACATTAATTAAAATGACCATTTTTTTATAGAAGAGTTCAAACAAAGCAGAGATTAACATGCTGAGCTCTTTAAAGAGTAAAAAATATATTTGATTAAGTTATATACTAAAAAAAGTAGTTTTTATGGCCAATGGTATTAATTTAAATTCATCTGATGAGTAGCAGAGCATCCTACTGCTTGACAAATGCATACAACCCACTTTATCAAGTCTTGTGCTTTCTTATCCATGAATGAGACCACAGTTCTTGCTTGGCATGATCTGAGAAGAGACTGAATTCCCCAGGAAATTCAGCACTGAGGGCTGAGCACAACTTAGCCTTTACACCAGTATTAATTTACATGTCTGAAATTAAAGTATTTTCTTGTCTCCCTCTGAAGTTCCTTAATGTGACTGAAATAGAGCTATTCAGGTGAGAAAGGATGTGAAAGTGCATTTTCTTACTAATTAGGTGTTACCTTCTTGCTCAGAGTATATACTTAAAAAGACAGCTACGTAAGCAGCTTTAACAGCAAATTAATCCTGCAGCCATGAAGCTCACAATCAATTTGTAGTGTTACAAAAATTGTACCTGTTCTTTTAGTGGATATTTTTCTTAGATCTATTCATTTTTCTAAAGAAAAAATTACGTGAAGAAAGTTTATCTGGAGTAACAGCTGCATATGAAACATGACAAAGGCTAGCAAAAAGATTTTTTCAGTTAAGACTTCACTGCAACTTCTTACGCTGTTTTTCTTATGGAAAATACTCAGGGCACTGAAAAAGGTAATCAAATTTTCCCAATGGCTGAATTGTTAGTGGAATAATATGTCCCCACTTTTGTTGTGCAGGCGTAAGATTCTTCGTGAACACTGTCATTTTTTCTGTATGCTGTCGTCTTGTGATCTGCCTACATATACTTTGAAAAAAAAGAGTGGTGGTTCATGATAATTCATTATTTAGATTAATTATGTTGTCTTCCGATTTCCATATATGACATGACAAGAAAAAGCTAAAGCTTAAAAAACAGCCAGAGGAATTATGAGTATGATGTGACTTATAGGACAATATAGAACAGCCAGCAGTTCTTCAATGCTTGCATGCTTTTGTATTTTCCTAGTGTTGCTCAGTGCAGTACAGCTTGCTTTAAAGCTCATTTGGTAACTTAATAAAAATCAAAAAATTGCAGGTGAAGAAATTAAGGACACTGTATTAGTAAGTGAGGTTATTCTTGGAGAAAGATCTTTCTGAGTGTCCCTTTGTGCTTTTTGATACAAATAGTAAGCAAGAATGTGGAACCAGAGTACTAACACAGAAATTAAATGCAGTTCTCTATATTGCTTTTCTGCAGACAAGGCCAGGTTAAAAGGTCTATGCAATCCCTTAGAGCAGTATTCCCTTCCATTATGTTGATTCATCGGCCTCTGAGAGGGGATCTTCTGGTAAATAGCTTTCTGGCAGCACTGCTGACATAGGTGGTTACTTTTCCCCATTTAATTATTGACTGCAGAAATGCTTCCCAGAGAGTCCTTCAAGGGGAGAAAAAGAGAGGTCTCAGTAAGTGGGGTAACGACCAATTGCCCAAGCAGCACTTCTGGGTGTTCAATTGCAATTCAGCCCTGGATCAGACAAAGTCTCAGCTCTCCTCCCTCCTGCCCAATCTCCCCCAGGCTGGGAAGGCCAAGGAGCCTGGGCATGGGACTCAAATGTACCACTCTGACCTAGAGCACAACATCACCAGCAGATGAGTTAATGATGACAGAGGGAGCTGGGGCTGCTGCTGCGAATGAGCAGGGCCAGGAACAAGCAATATGAGCAGTGCATGGACCAGCTTTGCTGTCAGAAATACTGGTAGAGCAAGTGTCGTGCAGACAGACTGAGATGCCTCTATTTTAAATCTTACAAGTTAATAATATACCAAAATATTATGAGCATTTATATAAAATGCCAGCAGTAGGATTTACAAGATAGTCCCACCATTTATTTTAAAATGTTTCAATTTCAAGACCTTGTTATCATAATGAATATCATCCCTGTATCAGGGAGAAGTGCCTGCAGGGGAAACCTAGCTGCACAAGGGAGCCTCAGAAGTCTGAATTGAAACCAAAATAACCCCAGTCAATCTATCCCTAAATTCAAGCAAAAATTTTGGAGGACTTGATCAGTTTGGCAATTTTATCAATGCTACTTGGATTATATAGACAAGTAAAAATAAGCCTTAACTTCGGAATATGGCATTTGAAGGCTTCTCAATAGCACCTCATCTGTTGTTCACAAATTATTTTAGTCTAAGTGAAGCCTTACAGGAATTTTACTATTATTTCACAACAATAACAAAAAAAAGCCATCAACGCTTTCTTTGTATTTCTTTTTTCTGAGAAATTATTTTCATTAGAAAACAACATGTTGTACATGTTGGCAGAATGATGCAATATCTTGGGACATCACTGTTTTCATCCTTCTTAAAGAAAATTTGAAGTTTATTTCATGGGAAATAAGGGAAATCGGCCTTCCACAGCATCTACAGTTAGCTTGGACTGACTGGGGATTTAATTATCAGTACTGCTCATTCTATGCTTTTCTGAGTGCAGAAGGAGCTGTAATACAGGTATTGTAGCATAATTTAGGTTGGAAGGGACCTCATCTGGTTAAACCTTATACTCAATGCCGGCCTAAATTCATGATAAATTGAATTAGGTTATGTCATTCAAGGTCTGACATACCTGGGACAAAGAGAGAGTTTGAGTTTTGTGATATATTTACTTATTGAATTTCAGTGTGTGTGCACAAGAAGCTCCTGTCTACGGCTGATAATGTCTACTTCCAGCTGTAAATGGTGAGAATATCTTCAGTGTCAGCTAAAAAGCTGGTCTTTCTTACATTGAGCTTAAGCAATTACCACCTTTAGATCATCGGCAAGAATATAACAAAGATTCTGTAGAGGAAAGTGGTTACATTAGCTAAGCTTCAGACACCTCATTTACAGGTCAGCAGGGAGATTGTTTCTGATCCAAAGTGCAGAAGGATTCCTGAAACCTCCGGTTTTACTTTCAGCCTCAACTGAAGCCAGATGTTTTCTGAAGCTCCTGCAGAGGCCAGGGAGGGGTGATGCTCCCAGAAACTGTTATGTATGACAGTTTTGTGGGTGCAACATGCAATAATGCAGTAGTTAAGAATTAGAAGATCGTTCATCATTCATTGTGGTTAAAATTGATGACATAGGTTTTTTGGTTTGGTTTTTTGGTTTGACTTTTAATGACTGGCAATAATTACTTAAGTTTTGAATATTTATTAGAGCATCACCCAATTTTATTTTTGTGCCTCTTTATATTTTTTTTTCTCTTGAATTTTACTTTACTGGCCAAATTTATCTTCGTTTTGCATCTTTTATTATCCTGCTGTTATCTCCTACATTTTGTACTTGCTGGTACTCTTTCTCAGCTTTACAATATGGATAGAACATTGATATTGTTGCTTAATTAATCCAACTTGACTGTTATTCCAATTCCTACATTAGCTCTAATGTAAAATTTTGCTAATTAGATTATTCATTTTTCTTTCCCTTTTTGGAAAATTTGCAAGGGTAATTAGTGGGGGAGGGAACTGCCTGTTTCTTTCCCTTTGTCATAAACAGTACCTCTGTTTGTCAGGTATGGCAGATGGTGCATTTATTTTGATTCATTTGTAAACTTTTTCAAATGTACGTCTTTAAAATTCTGACTTTAAAACACCTTTATAAGCATCTTATTATTTCCTCATGAAATAATACACACCTGTGTAATGAGTCAACATCCTTAATGACACCTGAGCCCAAGACAGTTTTTCCCATTCCAGTATCCTATTGGCAGCCTGCTCTAACCCAACTTCTCTGCTCTCTCTCTCTCTAGTCAAGGTATCATGGGCTCAACATCTCTAGCACTGCTCACTGCAACAGAGCACTTAACCACTGACATCTGGGGCTTTTTTTCCTTCTCCCCATCCCCAACAGTTTTGTTCTGCTCCTGTGAGATTTCTTCATATTTTTCTTTCACTCTTGTACCATTCACAATGATCAGATTTCAGCTCTTGACTGACACGTAAGGTAACTTCCTGCCTGCACAAATGTGGTTTTTTGGGTAGTGTGTATAATGCTAAAGCTGTAGTGCTTGTGGATCAGCAGGAGATCCGTGCAGATTTACCTGCCTGAAAAGAACACAAGGCAAAAGAGCTTGTGGCCACTCCAACTTAGCTGCTGCAAGAAATCTCTCTCTGGGAAATACTATTTACTTCCACTACCTAAGTGGAATAAAGTCAAGATTTTTCAGAGAAATGAGCAACCTTGGGGGTCCCATGTTGTTCAAAAAACCCCAACAAACTCCAACAAACCCACAAAAAACCTCTCACTCTTCTCATAAGACTTTAAGAAACTTTTTCAGGGGTGCAAGGATGGGGGGTGGAGATGGAGGTATTTTTGGAAAAAGTATAAATCATTCTGGATAATTTTTTGAACATTTTCCCATGTTTGGACTTAGTAAAACTTTCCATGATAATCTTTTTAACAAAGAAAACCGAGTTTTGATTAAGGCACAGTTGATCTCTGCTCCCAGAAAGCATTTACTAGAAAATCTGAGCAGGAATAACTAGGAAAAAGGTGTGATTTCAATTTTAAGCTGCAAGATGCCTACTAGATGTCCTATAAAAATTATAAATTAAAATTTAAAATCACTCCTTGTAAAATAAAAAGATTCCCAGAGGCAAATGAAAAATATGCTTTGCCATGGATAATTTCAGATGAAAAATTCCTTGAGTGTGTTTTTTTCTTACAAATCTGTTTGTACAAACCCAAATGTTTTGTTTTTTTTTTAATAAGATATGTGAGACAGAGGGAATTAAAATTTTTCACTGTAGTGAACCTGTAGGAAAGTGTACTTCAATAAGTATAGATTACAGTTTGCTTAAAGACTCAAAAGTAGGTGTTATGCACCCTTCCCTTAAGAAAAGTCTCCAGTGAACTCTTCAGTAACCTTATTATACTTTTTCAAACACATAACAATTGAGTTGCAATAAATTGAGTCAGCTTGTATTTGGCATAAGAGAGCGTGAGATAAAATTGCTATATGAGAACACTCTTCTAGTAGAATCTTTTAGGTTGCGAGGAACTTCTTGTAATCATTTAGTCAAACAACTGTGTTACACCTGGGTCAGCCACAGCAGGTTGATCTGAACTCGGTCAGGTTGGGGTTTGAACATCTCTAAGGATGGAGACTCTACAGTTCCTGGGCAACTTGTTCCAGTGTTTGACTACCTCATAGTAAAAAAGTGGGGTTTGTGTTCAGGTGAAATTCAATGCATTTTAAGCTGTTCCCATTTTCTCTTGTCCCGTCTCTGGGCACTACTGAGAAGATTCAGGCTCCCTCATCTTCATTCCCTCCAATCAGGTAATTATTGATACTTAATGGTAAAATCCTCTGGAGCCTTCTCTTCTCCAGGCTGAATAGTCCCAGGTCTCTCAGTCTCTCCTCAAATGAAAGATGTTCCTATTCCTCAAACATCTTTGTGGTCCTGCACCACACTCACTCCAGTAAATCATTATCTTTCTTGTACTGGGAGCCCAGGCTGGACACAGTTCTCCAGATGCATCCACAGGGAGGAATAGGGAGGAAGGATCATCTCCTTCAACCTGCAGGTATTGGAATGTTTTTTGATGCTTCCTGAATTCTGAATGAAACTTCCATTCGCTTATTGTTAATTTTGGAAGTCCTCTTTTTTCCCCCCACAAAAAAACAATGCACAAATTGATTTAGTTTTATGTAAAATCCCCCGTGTTCTGGTGTCTATCCTTAGGTCCTTGGAAATGTGTGTTCCTGCTCTGGATTGTAAAGCAGTTCTAAAATCTGCTCAATACAAAAGCAATTATTCTTTCCAAGTAATTAGTACCAAGCTTTAAGATCAATCTTCTGGTTATAATTTGTTTTAAAAGACTGCTCTAAGTTTATGCTAATTCTATTACTCACATTCATGTGATAAAGGGCATTAACATGGTGCTTTTACTCTGTGGGTTTCCAAAAGCAATACAAAGTAAACCCTGAACCTGCACAGCTTCAGTGCTAAGGATCATGCCTGGTGAGCAGCCTCTTGGCTTTTAACACAATGCTGAATACATGCAGAATTGAAACCTGTATTTAACAGAAGTTGCCTCACAAATAAGGAAGGGAAGAGACCTGATATTTTTAGCCAAATCTTAAACTTCAGAGTTACAATCCAATTTAGTAAAATTTTTAATTAATGTTGGTGGAGTAGCTTTGGTGCGGGAAGTCACACAACTCAACTGTAGCTGCAAAAGAACTGAAGTTATTTTGAACATGTTCACAATCAAACGAGCTGCCTGCTCTGAGCTTTACACAACTGTTGATAGTATGGTTAGACCCAAGTTAATTACATGTCATTAAACCTAACTCTCTTTCAAAAGACTAAACCAACACTGTAGAATAAATATTCTCAGCCAATCTATTTTGCTAAATAAATAAATCACATCAAGCTAAATAACATGGAAATATTCAAATGTAGCAGTTAAATTAGGAATCCTACTTACCGACAACAAAAATGATGTTTGATTTCCTTAGATCTTCTGAAAAGTCTAAAATGAAAATAAAAATTCTTTAGTGGCAAGAGCTACTAATTTTAATGCCAGCTACTTACCCCACCAAATTGTGTAACATTCATGCAAGGGAATCTGATTTTACTAGATTTTCTTTCTCCTATAAAAATATATATACTTTCCCCATTCCAAAAGGAGCTATTATCCTATTAATCTCTCTGTTTCATAGTTGTCATTGCAGATATGATAGACATTTTACCTGAAAATAGACCTTGCAATACACATCAGTTCTTTAAAAGAAGAAAGAGGAAAAAAGAGAGAAGCAGATTCATCTTGATGTAATAACGAGATGTAATGCTTCCTCAGCCACTGCAGTTTCTACTGAGAATATTGTTATATTTTAATTGCTATAGAATCTTGTCCGCCTCTCATTTAGATTTTATACTCTCTGAAATGTAGTTCTAAATTCCTCTGAGCCTCAAATTCAGCCAAATAATAACCATCTTAGCTAAAATCCAAACAATACACTCAGCAAAACTACAGTATGTATTACAGCTTAGTCTTTAACTGAAAGTGTATCTTTTGAAAAAGCAATTCCTGCTG
>VZSE01005712.1:1302917-1335579 GCA_013398275.1 Promerops cafer | reverse complement strand
AGTTTTTCTTCCACCTTTATCTATGAAGGCTTCTATGAGGCTTGGATGTGCCCTTGTTCTTCACGCTGAACTCTTTGGGAATAAACCAGTTAAGGATCAGTTTCTATAGCACAATTCCCTTATTTCTTCCAGTACCCCATGAGACGAGTACTGGAATATTCCCATTCCCAGAGCACCCAGCTCAGTGAAGCAGCTCTGGTCACCAATATGTACAAATAAATGCTTTCCTCAATACCCTTTTCACTAATACTGACTGCAACAGCACTTCTCAGGCAGAATGAGCCCTATGACTGAAAGACATTAAGCAGTATGTTTGTGTGCAGAGAGACTTTTCTTGATTAACATTTTAAAAAAATATATGTTTCCCCTTGCCTATAGAGCTCCTGTGTCACTCTTCCTTTTGTTTAAAACAAAACCAAATAATTTTATAGTATCAACTACCACAGCATGTACAAATCACAGACAGGCACCCTGAACAAATATACAGTGACACCGGCTTCCCCAAAAGGTCCAATGAGCAACAACTGTACTTCAAATAAGAAAACAAAAAAAATTTAGAAAAACACAGAAATAAAAGACATTTCTTCCTATAAATACTGTTTTCTTCTACGGACAGTTTGCAATTAATTTCAAAGAAAAACACCGATGCTGCTGCCAAATATAGCCAAATATTTCCCTTTCAAAATCAATAGTATTTCTACTGTTGGCTTTTTTGGAAGAGATTTTGAATGCAAAATACTAAAATATTGTTGTCTGGTCTTTTACTATTAGATGACTTCATAACAATTATTACCAAAAATATAATTTTTGCCTTTGTACCATCACAATTTTCAAAGGAAGAATGCTACCATCTGAAAGCTAACAAAAAAAGTCCTGAGTTAATTTCAGCTGCAAATTTAGCCAGTTATTCAAGCACGAGGACTAATGACTCAGCTGCAAGAACAAGTATAGGGTAAACTATGGGCTTAAACATTGGATGATGTGGGTGTTTCATATGCAAAATCTGCATTTAATTCAAGAAATAATGTGACATTTTTAGTCATCTAGGACCTTAGCAACACAAGTAATTTCATCTGCAATAGTTGTAGCTCTTCAAAATGGAATTTCACACTGTAAGAACTGGGATGTTTGAAAATTTTTGGCTCTTCTATTTTCCTTGGAAGACAAAAATAAATTTTAATTCCCAGTTACACAGTTCCTTTGTATTTAAGTAAATTCTGACCCAGGATAAGCAGCATTTCCACTGGTGATCTCTATATTAATAAACTTCATAAATGGTATTGGAATCCTTGATAATAAGCCTTCCCTTGAGTCATCTCGAACTAAAAAGTACTAGATTTTCATGAAGTAAATGATTTATCTCTACAGGTAGGACTCGTATCAAACAGGATAATATTCAGCAGATGTCAGTCTGAGATCAGGATGGGCTCATAAAGCCAACTTCCAATTGTGCTGCTGCAGGAAGGATATGAGTTTGTATCCTGCAGCAAGAAGTGAGCCACTGCTATTTTAATTTCTGTACCAGAAAGTTCTGTTTTGACATCTAAATTATTGGAGCATGTTGTTTCAGAGCAAAAAGGAGACTACTTGATTTATAAATGAAAGCTGGCAAGCTAAGGAGATACTGACAGAAACGATTGCTTTAGTCATCACAGAATATGACATTCTTGCATCTAGCATGTATTTTTTGGAAACAAATGTAGGACAAAGTCCCACATGATTATGTAGGCTGAAAGCATTTTTTAAATATCATAAAACACGTGGATGAAGTGGAACTGATTGACATAATTTATTTAACTTTTTTAAAGCTTTTGACAATATTTCTTCCCAGAGGCTATTAAATGAAATATAATTTTAGGGAAGCCCTAACTAATAAAATTAATTTATTTAAAAAAGCATGATAAATGTCCAAGAAACATCTTGGCACAGAGAATGGCCAATGTATTGGTCAGAAAACTGGAAAGCACAAATCAGAAAAATCACCCTCACTATGAAAATTAAATCTGTGAAGGGTTAGGGATGTGGAAAAGAAATGCATGTAATGTGACAATAATGTGTGTTGCAGGAGAAAGATAAAAAAAAGACCCAAGAAAGATCAAAATGAAGCCTCTGTAAACTTTCTTTTATTAGGATTTCATGGCTTACTCTCTGTCTGGTTGTTTGAGCTAAGTGCTTTACAGAATGCCTGAAACTCCAACACTTGGGGTCTGATACTGTAGTTAGTATTAATACATTGTTAAAGTATAAATAATTTACTGCAAAAGCAAGCTAAGCAACCTGAATTGAGTGTTCATATAACATTATCTATAAAAACTGCTAGAACTGACTTTTCCTTCAATACATGCAGAAAATTAGAGCTTTTGATATTCTAAACCAGAATCCACCACTTTAGATTTACTGAACAGTAATTATTTTATAATTGGGGGTTTTCTCTCTATTGAAATAGTTTTGGCTACTGCTCTCCATCTCTGCAGCTCCTTCACCATTGCTCTGTTTTTCTGTTGGATGAGACACATGGTGGTGCTCCTCACCCTGCAGTTGTTTGGTTGTTTTCAAAATCACCTGCTAAAGAAATAGCTGTGAACCTTCCACCTTTCCATTTGCTGCCTAGTGCTAGTATGGGTAGTTCTGACTGTTTCAGCCCTTGATTGCTTTGGCAGAATAAGCTCCATCTTGCAGCTGCATAGTGATATTAATTTCTACTGGGATCCCAGCAAAACATGGGCAATGAATTACAAAATTAAGTGCATTCAAAGTGTTGTCTTTGTAATATAAACCAGCTAAAAGCACATGGAAGGTCTGCCTGTCAACCTTCCCCAGTATTGTAGTAATGACTGGGACTCAAGCAGTGACTAGAAATATTAGCTATTTAGAAAATTTAGCAACCATATGTTGTTTTTAACTTACCTTAAGATAAGGGATGGTGATTTATGTTTGCCTTTATTATTAAAATTTTATTACTGATAAAAATATTACTAAAACCATTCATGTGATCCAGAGTGAATGGCATAGGCTCTGAACCCTGGCACTTACAGACCTTGGAAAACAGGAACTTAGTCTTTAGTGTTAATATATTCAGCAAATGTAAGAAGTTCTAAAAGCAATTTGTAGGGATAGAACAAGTTTATTATTAAGTTTTTTGATGTTTAGTTTTGATTACTTGGATATCTTTAAGCCTTCATTTATGAAGATATCTTCCACTGCACTTTTTTTCTGTTTACAATTCTAATTAAATAGAACATATTAAAGAAATTGAAGGTTTGTTTACTTTTGCAGTGAAACTACTTAAAGTGGAAAAAAAAAGAGCGTGAATACATCCCAATTGATTTGCATATGAAAGGGATTGGTGGGATTTTATGTACCTACTCTCCTACATGGTTTAAGCTGTAGTGACATAGACAACTAAATATTTTGAATCTTCCTTTCTCTTTCTATAACTTTTTTTACTTTAATTTTGAATAAAATTACTTGGATAATCTGACAGTAAAAGTATGTTTTAACAAAAAAATCTTTAAATGGGGTCCCATCAAAAATCTCCTAATTAGTAATCATTAATACGATCCCAATTCTCTTCTTTTGCATATCCTAAATCTTATTACCTCTTGTAACTCTTACAGAGTATTATGTCAAAGGCAAATTATTTTTTCACTCTAAGGGTCACTATCTTCTCCAATAGGCATGATCAATGTTAAACAGGAAATATCAATACTCATTCCATCTAAAAGTGAACTTGTGATAATTTATAGAACCAACAAGAAGATTTACAGAGTTTTCAAGACATTTCAGATATGCTAGTTCTTAAAATTAGTTTTCTAAAACTTTAGTTCAAACAATGACTACATTTCATACAGCCATTATTGATACAAAGGAAACAAAATTTCCTTTAGTTTGTACTAGAGTGTTCTAGTTCCCAGAAACTTTTGGAAGTCAGTGTCCAAACTTCCAGAGAACTGCAATCTCTTATTTGATTCTATTAGTTTTGAGAGTACTCTCTACTAAAAAAGAAGAAAAATAATTTGGAGGCAGATCCTAATTATTTGTAAAGCTTACTCTCTATTAAAATTATGCCAAGGGAGATGAGGAACTGACTAAATACAAATACTTCATAAAACAAAAGATCTTGTGGACCCTTCTACACTGAACAGAATAGCCCCCATTTCCTTAAAAGCCCTTCAGTGGCTCTTAGGAGGTTGTTGGCTTCCTCCTCCCTCCAGTGTGGGAATCAGGAGTCTGCAGAGAGCCCATTGGCTGCTGGCTCTGCAAGCACTTGCTGTTGCATACCAGCTGATTTAGCTCAACACTTCTGCCTTGTGTAATGAGACCCTTGGTACTTCCCTGTATTTCATTTACAGTAGTAGGTTCCCCACATACCCTCCTCTCGGACCAGTACAACTTCTGTACACACAGAAACAGTCACTGGAGAAGGTGAGACACTCTCCACGTGCTTATTCTCATCCGTACTCCAGTGAAGAAATTCTCACAAGCTTCTATTCCTGCTTAAGACCTTTTTATTTGTCCTTTTTCATCCTCAAGCCAAATCATGTACTCAAAAAAGGTTAGATTTAGGCCTTGCTTCATATGTCAAATATCACTTATCTTCTAGTAAATCTTTTTCCAAGGCACTTTTTTTAAAAAAAATCAGCAAAGGTCCCCATGCTTGTGCAATTCATGGGGAAAAAGGGAATCCTGCAGTTTTGTTTGAACCTTTGCTCAATGTAAAAAGAGCAACTGTAACCTTTAACCCTAAAGAATAATTAATATTTACAAGGTATGCTATCAGATTGGGGTTATAACAAACTGTTGTGCAGCCTTAACAAGAAGCTATGAAATAATTCTTTCAAAAGTACCCACTAACATGAGTGGTTGTTAAGCTCAGGGTTTCAGCAGAGGCATCTTTCCAAGAAACACTGACATGGTTTCTGTTGCCAAGTGCTGACCTAACCTATGAGAGAATACCCAAATTTGTTTAATTTATTCTCTATTACATTCACCCTACTAAATTTAGTGATTTTTCTGAGGAGTGGTCTCCTGGCTATAGTTCAAGGATATAATGAATAGTTCTTAAAACCAAACTCATTTCAGAATTCACATGGCTCCTGACCCTCTTTCTAAAGATCAAGAGATATGAGGGAACATGAAACGCATAAATGAAGAAAACCCTCTGTTCACAGTACTGGAACTGAGCTCATTTGTGTTCTGCACCCCATGAACAGGGTCAGAGATGAAAGCTAAAGTACCCACAAAACCTTTAATGGCCATTACAGCAGACTAAGGCAACATACAGAGCCTGACAGAGAGCAGAGAGAATGTTCTTGCAAAAGAAACAGAAATGACCTGCCTTGGGGTTATGTGAATCTGTATTATGTAGAATCTATATGGCGAAATTTTTCCAGTAAGGTGCAGATACAAAGAGGATTGATGGATATTTTTTTCCAATGTCTTAGGGACCAACAAATTTAATAAGCAACTTGACTAAGAGCTGTATTGCCCACATTCTAGGTTCCCGTTTAGTAAGGACTCTGCATTTTCAGAGAAGTCTGTTCTTTTCAGTAAAGCAGACCAAAAAAAGCCCAGAAGGCAGGACATGGAAGGAAGCTAGGAAAGTATATTTTCAAATGGCCTAATTGGCATCTTGCAGTGGTAAGAGGGGGAGATGACCTTGTCATTAGAAAAACTATAGTGTTACCAAAATACAATGGATAGAAAAAAAAGAAGATAGAAAAGACAAGACCTGGCATGCTATACAGAGCAGGGAATTTTGAAGTACTGGTATTGAAAACATGAATGTGGAGCTTCAATTTGGCATTCTGATTAAAGACAAGAGGAGAAATTCAGAGGAGTACATAATGAAAAAATGTTAAGATTTTCCTAAAAACAGTGTAGTTTTAGCAATTTTATTTTTAACAAAATGTATCAAGGGGTAGCATATGTATGAACAATCCTAGATATAAATAACTGATCGTAGCAAATTACAGTGAAAAGATGCCACATTTTGTGCATTAAGTTCTTTATTTCTTTTACCGTGACTGCTATGACTGACTGTTGGCACACAAAAGAGATGAACAGTTGAGAATGGAGACAACAGTTCTTCCTTCACAGAAAATGACAATAATTTTGACTTCAGTGTTATAGTTATGTCTTGTAAGGCTTCTTTTCCTGTTTTATTATTTAAGTAGATTACTGAATTGCAGAATGGGATATGGTGACAACAAAGTAAACAGATAGTTGTATTCACTGGCCATTAATGAAACAAACTCCAATACTACGCAAGATGGAAAGATACAAATGTTAACTCTGAAAGTAGGAAGGATCATAACTGAGCTGAAGGACACAGAAGCATATGTAGTTATAGCAAAGACAGACCACACAGGATTCACAAGAGAGTCTCTGCCAAGAATTTTAGGTTATGTCGACATGGTAAAAAGCAATGCTGTGCAAAGATATTCATGCTAACACTAAATGATGTGCCATAGTTATAAGAAACACAAAATAGCCATATTAGTGGTTATCTGATGTGTGAATATCAGTGAATGTAAGGAGCAGTAAGGAGTGTAAGGAGTACTTCAGTGAAGTTCTGAGTTGACATAATACTGGTGTTTTCCTAATTAGGAAGCATTTCATAGACTTCTTCAAAGCACTGCTTGGTAGATATTCTTTAGCTGCATTAGAAAAAATGAAAAGTCCTCCAAACAGCTATCAGAAATGCTCAAAAGGATACTCTGCAATGGGGAAAATGCCCTCGGGGAAGGCTGTGGTTCTCACTTCAGTGCTGTCTAGTGCAGTGTGTACCCTGAGTCACACAATGGATGAGTAACTTTTCAGCTTTCTCAGTTCTCCACTGACACTGTAGCTGCATCTAACCCTGTTAAGCTAAATAAGACTCCAGAATACCGGAGAAAAATGCCAAGAGCCCATAATGTTAAGAGCATCAGACTTTCCGCTGACAGTTTTGACACTTAAGTGCCTTCCATCATTACAATACCTGAGGATTCACAAATCTGAATAAATGTATCTTTATGACGCATTAAAAATAAGAAAGTGGAACATTTTAGGTCTCCCCTCTCTTTCAGGATACATCTACAGGAAAGAAGGAACAGGAGCAAATGCTCAAATAATCCTGCAATGGTACTAGATTGGATTACTACAAGTCAGTTCACTCCGTCTCATTTTGCCCTTTGAATCAAAGCTGAGAGTAGTATAGCAGAAAAAACATTCAGTTGTCACTTGCATAAAGAAATAGAAATAGCTAACAACAGCTGATGATAACAACTAATAATGCTATAAGCAATGATAGATTCAGAAAATAAGAATGTTAAACACTGGGACTGTAAAACAAAAGCTATCAGATGTAGCAACATTTTAATTGGACTGTGAGTGTGAGAGCTGAAAGACCATCTTGATTCTACTGAAGTAGCAACTTTCATGAGTTACTATGCAAATTTTCTCCACCAAATGACAGCAAAGTGGTTTTGCCATAAATCAGGAAGTCACCAACTATGAACTTTTCACCGGTGGGAAGATCCACTGGTGGCAGGTAGAGCTAGAAATCACTAATGGAACTTTGGGTAAGAAATTGGTTTTTTGTTGTTTACAGCAATGCAGGGCTGAAATGCAGCTTTGGTTCTTCAGCTGGATGTTCACAAAATCAGCTGTGGTTCAGGACAGGAAAATTTGCTTATGGATGATAAATATTCCTGATTCAATATAAAAGATCTTCCCAGGGAAGATATATTTTTTCCAATCTAGTTTCTTAATATATCTCATCTAAATAAGAAAAATTAATCTTCTTTAAGCATCACTTTAACTACAAGAACGAAATTAGAAGCTGCTATTCACCCAAAGGACACAGCTTAATTACCTTAAGATGAACTGTTTAAAATAACTTGAAGAATATTTAGGACACGTTATTTTAAACATCTCCTACAGTTCATTCCTCTGCATGATAACTTGGCTTAATTACTGATCTCAGTTTTAGTTTCAGATCTGTAAAAAACCAGTCTGTTAATTTTAAACATGTATCAGCTTTCACAGTGCCAGAAATGCATAAAATCTGGGATAGTATGGCTGTCAAAACCATCATTTTCTCTCTCTTTCTGGAGTTCCTAAATCAGCTCGGCCCATGCACTGATCACTGCCTAATTCTATAGCCAGACTGGTCAAAGTTTATTTCTTTTTTTTCCAAGTTGTCTGCTTCATTCAAGTCACTGGGTGTACAAAAGGCAGGGCAGGCTTCACAGAGCTGGTTGCTATTTAAATTACCATACTTCCAAAGTTAGAAGAGAACATAGTGTTGTACTGATACTATTCACCTCAACAAAGAATTTCTACCCTCAAGGTTTCTCTGTACGCTTCTATGTATACAGATGGCAATTTTCCATCCTTGGTCATTCTCTGGCAGACATTGGTCTTTCTGATATACTTGTTGACATAAAGCGTAAAATGGGAGACTGAAAATATTTTGAAGCTTGGGAGTGTTTATGGCACACATGATTCTATATATGCACAAATTACTCATCTATCATTCCCATATAAAATGTGCATATATTTACAAACCGTTTGTTTACACTCATTTCTATATAAAATTCATTTCTGGACCTTCTTTGTATGTTCTTCAAAATCTTACAAAACAGTAACACATAAATAGTGTTGAGATGCAGTGTAAAACCTAGCAGTGATTAGAACATGCGTAAGCTTTCTCTAGTTCAGCAGTTTCACAGGAAACAGTTCCAAGTTCTTGCTCTTAGCCCAGTTTTTCTGCAAAAGGGCTATCAAATATAGGAGAGACACAGAAAACCTTAATAAACAGCTTTCTGTGACTGCAAAGCTCTGGTTACTTGTTTTAGGCTTCAACTTACTTTTCGCTGCTTTGAATCACCAAATAATGAAAATGTCATTATTTCTCATCCCACCCCTAATTTTCCCTGTACAGAAATTTAAAAATTATTATATAATCATATACATTCATGGAGCTAGATAAAGATTTACCATACAGTAAAACAAAGGAAGACTACCGAATCTCAAACAAAACCTCTGGTCTCAAGCTTCCCACAAACAGCTGCCTACATTTCTTGTTTGATTTGAAAAGGTCCTAAAACATTGAAGGTTTGCTTCAGATGCTGCAGACTCCCTGGGTTCCTCTTTGCATGTCCACTTGGTCATGCCCAAGAAGCCGGAAGTACTTTGAAAAACCTATGTGGTAGTCAGGTTAAAAACACATCAAAAATGTTTCTAAAAGACTGTGCTTATGGCTGCTGTATTTTTAAAACTACTGAGAGGCATCTGAAAATATTTTGGTGGCATTGGGCCAATTAATAGGAAATCTCAGCTCAATACCCTCTAGAAAACAAAGCAGGTTCAAATCCCCGTCTCTGACCAGTGGGGAGAAAGGCCATGCTCAGGTACCAGTGAGGAATGGGAAACCATCCCTGCCAAGTCTGTATCACTTTGCAGCCGAGGATGCAAGATCCAGGCATCAGATGGCACGTAAACGAGATTCTGAGCCTGCAGCAGGGAGGTGAGAGCACGCGGGGGAGGTGGTGGCTAACAGTCCCTATTCCTAGCATCACTTCGGGGAAGGAAGAGTGGGATTTTTAAAAATCTCTTTTTAACGATTGTTTAATGCAAAAACTGAACGGATGTGCGCAAATATCGGCACCAAGAAAACAAAGCAACTACTCGTCCTGTGTTGTGCCAAGCCAGATGCATGTTCCTTCACTGAGGAGAAGATACTCTGAGCTGGATTCTGGTTTGGGAGACATGCCTGGCAGAGGCTGCCATTAGGACCTGGAAAGCAGGGTGAGAGTTCCTATGAAGCCTTTCGTAATAGTTTGCTATCAGTGAGATTTGAATACACCTTGGGAGCTGCTTAAAGGACTGCAGGACCCACGTTTCTGTAGGGACAGGCTCAAAATTAAGGAAAAATGAGTAAGTGTAAGTCTTTTGGAATCAGCATTCAGAAGCAAACAAAAAGCCCAAACATCTCAAGTTGGGCAGGCGTATGATAACAGAGAAACTGTAGAAATAAACTATAACTGGTATCTTCAGCAGCATTTTGATAAGTCACAGCCTTTAGATAAAGTTCATGTCATTGTGCAAGTTCTATAGCAAAACTCCTTTTTTAAACCAAAATACAAGAAAAAATTTATATAACACAGTTCCATGGGGAATTTTTCTGTGACAGTTGACAGCCATTAGACTTCTTTGATGCTTATGAGGGCAGACAGCTACTTCCCTCACCCACAACTGTTTAACTTCTAAATTTGTGCTCAAAATCCATTTCCAGCTTCAGCTACTTTTTCTGGGTTCTCTTTACTTCTCTGACTAATCTGAATGTCATTTTAATGTTTTCATAAGCATGGTAAATTCCCTAAAAGGACAAATGGAACAATGAGGATATCAGAGAAATCTGCATTTCATGGATGCCACAGGATGCTGTCTTGTTCTGGTTGTTTAAATAAGGACCAGAGTCTTCTTTTAATGTTCGGTATTTTTGTCTCACTACAGCCAGTCTTTTATTTTTCCCCTTACATGAACACACACTTATTAAAGTAACAAGGCTGACGTTGCAGCTCTAAGATAATGTAGAATCACTGTCAATAAGACAGACTGGAACAAATCCTGCCTCCAGTAAGAGAAACTTCTGCTGCTACAACAGTGAGCTCTGTAAACTTTTTTCTGTCTGGACCAAAGGATATGTTCTATAAAGAACAGTTAAGCTCTCTGAGAGCAGTTTTAATAACTCTTGGCCAAAAGATTTTTGTAACCCAATGATCTCCTCTCTGAGAACTACACCATTATCTATAGTTGATAACACTCTAATCTCCACTGGAGATTTGGAAATCTGTGTCCAGAACTGAAGTTCTCTGCTAAACATTAGAGTACTTGAGGTCACCTATGTACCTACCTGTTCTCCCTCTTACAACTTAATGTAACTAATATCTCCCCACCACCACCAGGTAATTTGTGTGCAGTTACTGTCTAGGCAAACAATACATAATGTTTGAATATTTGTTATAAGTTCCTGAAACAGTAAATGGCAACATATGCATCTATTTACATACTCCCCGTCCAATATTGTGTTATTATAGTCTTGATACCTTCTGAATTTAAATTTGAGTTAAATCTGGTTCTGATTTGTTAGATTCCCGACAGATTGCTAAAATGAATTTTAAACACAGACTGTGTCTTCATGAAAATATCACATATTTTCTTCTGTTAATTATAATGAACTTTACATATCATTATTCCAAAGAGGAAGTTTTTCAGAAAGGACAGAGTTGTATTGCCCTATTTCTTAGGCCCTATTTCTTAGAAGTACCATTGGTGGGGACCTCACTTCTTTCCCTGAAAACAGAAGCCAGGATCAGACTGTGAGAGCAGGTACACCATGCACAGACTGAGAACATAAGGCACACAGAGCACCAAACAAGTACAACCTGGGTACGGTAGCAAATTATCACAGATCACATGAAAAAAAAAGGTGAAGGGAAAGACTTACACCTAAGGAACCTAACCAATAAGAGCTGAAATGAAAAATGTGGCTCTCAATTCCATTAACCAAAGTATGTTAAAAGCAGTATGGAATAACTGCTGGAGCCTGAAAATGAATCTTCTTTGGGAATTTAGATTTTTATTTCTTGCTAATGAAGTGTTTAACAGTAGATTATAATTTTTTATATATATATAATGCTTCTTATTAATCATATTTAGTTTTATTTCAGTGAATTTTTCTTTTCTCTTTTGGTCTGTTATTCATGAAGAACAACATATTTATTAAGTAGATGTATAAAATATGACTTTTGATTCTAAAATGATAACACTCCGTAAGACAAATGGCCCTGCTTCTCTCCCCTGAGTAGAATCGTGATGCTGGCTAGAAGTGTATGAGATTTACAGCTTTGAATAGCAGTGACAAGGTGCAGGTAGGGATTTAAGAAAAATGTAAATTTTTTTATTTCCTTCTAGTCAATGTTGACCTTGAATGACCCTGCCTCAAGGATTCACTCCTCTAGGAATTAGGCTACTGTAATTCTATTTTATGCTGTTCTAGTTCTTACACTGCTCTCATCTGCATAGTATTTTAGTGTCTTCCAGGTTCAGCATTATTAGCAGCAGAATGAATGCTATTTTCTTTCTTTCTTCCTCCTTCTCTAGGGAAATAGCATGAATAAGTGCAATATTTTCTGTATATGCTGTTTCCTTTATGCTGTAGTAGAGTAATTTAATCTTCATATGCCATGTTGTCACTTCCATACCCATCATAACATCTGCTTTCTTCAAAAAGAAAAGAGGATGTCTAAGGTGAACATTGCAATTTAAATTATCTTCAGGACTTTCAAGAAACAGAGTTAAAAAGTAGAAGAAACCTCCATAAAAACAAAATCTTCTGTTGTACAGGTGTCATCACAGAAATGCAATTCTATCCAGATGCCACATTTGCTTTATGCACAAAGGCACATATTTCCTGAGGAGCTAAACATGCAGTCCATAGGAGCACTTGTAAAGGCTATAGGAGCATCACAAAATACACACTTCCTCAACAATAAAGAAACATTTGCAAGAATCTTAGTCCTCTCATCCTTAAAAACAGAGTTAATCAAAATCCTAAACTCTCATACTCTCTGGAGAACCTAATGTAATAATTTCCTGGGATTTTCATCTTGAAATTCAGAAAGATGCTGAAGTACATCATTAAGGTGACTAATACCAATTGATATTAGCAATTAAGGATGCTTTAACTTGTCATGAGTCTGACCAGCACACAGAATCAGTCACACTTGCTGTGAGGAGCACATACCAGTGTGAACTACTTAGGGTATCAAAAGAAATGGAACAGGCCATCTGTGCTCTCATGCCATATGTGATACCAAGTTCTGTGTGTTATAACCACCAGACACAGTCTGTAACTTAGAACATGCCATTAATTCAACTGTTTTCAACTGCTCCATGAATTCGTTGTCTTCATTAAACACTTAAGTAGGCATGCTATTAACCTAAAACAGAATTAGACTCATCTAGCCTGTCTTAAAGCAAAAGGTACAAGAAGCCAGTACAGCCACAACAATTAAGGTTTCAGAGATACACACTAAAGGACTTACTGTGATAATCAGCCCTTTTTCCTGGAAATATTTAACCAGTGGGATTGCATTCTGCTTGAAATTCATTAGTCTTCTTTGAGTGGCTTTCAGGTTATCATCAGGTCTCCCTTGCTGTTCCGCACGCTTCAGTAACCTTTCTTTCAGCCTTTGACTGGAACATGCCAGAAACACCACCAAATCTGGGGTACAGATCTGTGAAAAGAGTAATTCAAGAAGTCTGATTAAGTTGATTATTCAGCACTACAGCACTCAGCAATTCCATTATTATGTGAGGCTCAGATGTGTTATATTTGCATAAGTTGGAACTTGATGTAGTCATTAATTTTCTGTTGGTTTTTTAATGGGAAGTTTGTAGGCTTAAGGAGGGGCTTGTTGATCTTATGTGGAGGTTAGTCAACTTGTTTCACCTGATATGTAAGGAAAAAATTTAATGAAAAAATTTTATTTCACAGCAAAAATGTTCTTTAAGTTTTGTGCATCATTTGCATTACCAGAAGGCTTCCCTACCTATATATTTTTTTAAAAGAGCAAAATACATATGTCTCATACTCTGCAGGAAAATGGTTTCATGGTTTCCATCTGGAAACTCTTTAAGTAAGATGGTATTTAAAATCCAGCAGCCACTATGAAGCTAACTGATGGTTAGGACCAGGTGAAAACAGGCCTTTTCCAAGAGCCACGGTTTCTTATAACACTTTCTCTATTTCTTTAAATCTCTCTAAAGCTTCAGTGTACTTTTCAAGAGGTTGGGTGGGGCAGCTAAAAGGGTTTTAATTTCCTCTATCCTTATTGATCTGTGTGGTGAGCACTGATATGTGTCACTGCACTGTGGTTCAGGAAGTAAAGCGTTATAGCAATGAGATAAAGAAAAATTTTTGAATTCTAGCTCTTTCCCAGTTAAATCTTCTTTATAAGATGCTATCAAACATTTAAGGAAGAGATATCCCTGGTGCTTGATGTGGGGAAAGCAGTGATAGACCCAGTTGCTTAGGAATATGGCTAAATGTTCACAGGCAACCTTTGGAGGTCACTACCACTTAGTACCTATGGTGAAAAAACCAGAAGCCATATAATCTCCACACTTCTGTTAAATTCTTCCAGAGATGGTAACTCGACCCTGCTTTCAATGCTTGACAATCCTTTCCATAAAGCAATTTTTCCTGATATTAGAGCTAAGCTTCCCCTGGTGCAACCCAAGACTGTTTCCTCTCAGCCTAAAGTCACTAGACACCAGGATTTTTTAAATGCAGCTATAAATGTATATTAACTTTATTCATAACATCTGATTTTGTTCTTTCCTCCATCTGGTTGCTGCAAAGAAATCTACCTCTCCTTAACGTTTTCACTAGCTTAGTGCTGTCTTTTAAAACATATTAGAATTCTCTGTAAGAAGCATTCAAGATGAAAACAAACAGTTCAAGTTTTTATCTGATTCCAGATTAGAAAGGATTTATTTCTTCTCACATACAAGCACAAAGTAATTCCTGCTGTCTTTGCCTACCTGAAAAAAAAATTCATACTTTAATTTTAACTAATATTATTAAAAACAGTGGCTTCCTATTCTAGAAACAACAATCTAGTTACAATGCAAATGATGGTGGATGCTCAAAAATGTTAAACAGACATTTTTCTCATGATGTTTTCTAGCTACAGAATAATTTTGTCTTTGTTCAGCTTGATGCAATGTAAATTTGAAAGTCAAATTTGAGCTATACACCAGTATCACTAAAACATCTGCATGTAGTCTAACTACTACAGTGTAAGTAATAACTGATTTATATCTTTATGTTACTTATATAGTTGTTATAATATATTGTTTTTGAGGGCCAGAACAAACCAATGAAGCTTCTGAATACTCTGTCTAGGTCTCTCTACCCAAAGATGTTAAATTGCATAAAGACAACCATATTTCTAGCCTGAATAGTCAAAACTTCCTATGTGGACAATCTGGAAAATTAATAACTAAGTTTAAAAAACAATCCCATCTAAGCTGGGAGAATACAACATGAAGTATGGTCTGGCCTTTTTTACTGTCAGGCTGAGTACAAAAAGGTTCTTAGGAAGTCAAAAGAAGCCAATACAACTTCTCCAGCCCGAGGTGGTGGTCATTAGCCTTTACCAACAAGGTCACTGACAGAGTAGTATATGGATATGAGGAAGCAGAAAGTGGTGAAAAAGCAGAGCCATATTCAAACAGTAAAGGACAGTCTGAAAAGCAGCACTGGCAAGAAAGATGGTGGCCTCTTTATCATTACAGAAAATTAAATAGGATTTAAAATAAAATCAAATTAGTTTTTACACACATTGTAGATGATTGGAGACATGAGCACACAAACTACAAGGATAATAGTTCTGGTAATTATTTATTAGTATCTATTAGATTTTGAAACAATTAACCTTTTAACCTGTTTTTTTTAAAATAACTTCCAGTGGGGAGAAGCTCTCTCCTACCTCTATCACATGTACCTCAATGTCAACAAAACCAGAGTAACTTTCCCTTCCCTTTTCAGACTATTGTAAACAGACATAGTTATTCTGTCTGTTCATGGAATGAATTAATTATGAAAGTTAATTTTACTAACACATAATGGCTCTAAGGCACATAATTATTCACATGAAACACTATGAAAGTAAGTTTCTGTGTTAGGCTTACATGCAATATGGACATTATTAAAAGTAGCTCGGTTAAATTGAGGTTGCTTCATTAGTAATAGAAGATTAATGAGGAATTTGGGAATTCAAAAAGCATACAGTACTAAAAAACCCAATTTATGACACAAATAGGTTCTGAACGAAAACGCTACAGATTTCAAAGCCTGTTAGTCATGGAGCACTGTCTGATGAAAGGGAATGGCTGATGTACCTTGCAGCAGACTGAGCACAGAGACATTTCAAGTCCCTTTGTGGATATCCAGCTGATTGAAGCTTCCTAACATACATTACACAGGGATTTAGAAATTACAAATGGCAGTCAGGGATCTAGTAAAGTGGAGGACAAAAGGAGTTTATACAAGTGAGTAGTTTTATTTAGTACTTCCATTTCTGTGTATCCTAATAATAGTGGCAGAAAGATGGTAAGAAATCTTCAGATGTTCCAAGCCATAGCTGGCCTCACTTTCAATGCTCAGCACTTCGGGACAGCACCTAGTCAGGCTGTGAAGTCATACCAGACCTCCTCAAGTGCAGGGCTGGAGCACCACAAGACTTCACATACAGCATCAAACATTAGAGAGAGTACCTAAAATAAAGAGACCACTCATGAGATTATCAGCCCTGAAGGAAGAGGGTCTCCTTCTGTCTCACAGACATGAGAGTGCAGCATACCACAACCAATCTCAGTTCTCTAAAGAGACCGTGGCTGGGTAAGTGCAGCCCCACAGGAAGGGAAGGATCCAAATGCCACCATGGTTCCATCAGGTGTGCAACTTCTTGTCTGCTTTTAGTTCCCACAAACTGCACTGGCTGCAGAAGTCACTTACTGTTTAAGAAAACAGGAAAACACACCCTGGGCATCCTGGGATTAATTTCTTTTTTTTTTTTCTAATTGTAAAATGATGATAATAACAAGGTATGACTTGGACAATTCATTAATTAGGTTTAATTATCTCCTTTTGCTTTTGAAAAATGAAAGTTCTCTACAGAATCTGAGTACTGTTGTTCTCAATTTTTTTATGACAGCAGTAACAGAAAAGACACTATCAAAATCACAGGTACTAAGACTACCTTTTTTCTGACACTGGGTTTTTAAATCTGAAATATACTTCACTCACAGAAATAAAATGTCACTGAAAACAATGCTTTAAAATTCTCAGTTCAAGAAACCTAGTTTCAAATTAAGTATTGTCTGAAAGATTTTTTGAAGTGTAAAAAAAAAAAGTAATTCAAACATATTTGAAGTAGGAATTTAAAACAGAATCTGATTATGTGATGTCTCTATGAATTCAACTTTTACCTGCAGAATACCCATCTTTATCATCAGAAAGTAGTTGAAAACCATTTAAGAAACACAAAGTGCACAAAAGGATAACATCTGTCCTGTATGCATAGGCATACAGACCTAATAGCACTTAGTATTATTATTTCTCCTACATGCATTTACAACCTTCAGGATACACCCTTGAAATGCTATTGATATTTCACTCCTGTTTTCATGAACCACTTTGCTTCCACTTACCTCAACAGTACCTGCCTGCAAGACATGCTTATAAATACTCCTAGCTGCAATGTAACAGGGTAGTGTGAATATATGGACATCTGGGATTACTTCTCTAGAAGCATATCTATTCTCCAATGTAAATTGCTTTTTTTTCTAACAAAGGAGAAGGGTTTTTATGACTCACTTGAAAATAAACCCTTTTTTCAAACTCACAACTAGGTGTGGTTGAGTTTTATGGCTAGGGAATAAGTTTTGTTCTGAGACTCAGCTCGTAGAAAAGTTGTACAAAACCAACACAAACAGAAGAGCTGGATTCCTTCATGCTGATTTCCCCCAGCACACACATCCTGTACTCAAGGCAGAGGGTTTTATTCATGTCCAGCAATGCTTGTGAGGTAGAACTGTGGGGCTCGGGGAAGGGAATTTGGCTACTTGCTAACTGGAACTCAGCTGAAGGGAGAATCTTTGCTTATGGGAACAGACAGGTTTCTGGTTATTCATTTTAAATGAGATGAAGAGCATATGGCATCAACTCAGAATAAAACTGGTGGGTACATCCTCTCATTTTTTAGAATCATATTTACTAGTAAGTAAATCCTACTCTCTGGGTCTGAATCTCCTTCCTAAACTGGAACCAGGAGTAAATTGAGAGTAATTCTATGCAAGTTGATAGTGTTATTGACATTAAGCAGTATAAGTGGAAAGATGCTCTCTTTTCTCTAGGGATATTTTCTACATCTCCTCTTGTTAGTGAGAATAGTGTGGTTGTTTGCTAGAAATTAGATGATTACACTCTCTCTCATTATTCCTCATTAGGCAAAAGATGAAAATGCTCTGTGTCTTAATTCCTGGTATGTTCTACTAGATACTCCTGAGAAAACTGACAGCTCATGAACAATTGCCATTAATTTAACAGTGCATTTTATTCTTGTTGGTAAAGGTTACTAGCAAGCTGGTTTATGTCCTTTGTATGTGTGCTCTCCCCTGTAATTACTTATTTGCTTTTTATAGTTCCATCTTTGCTGGGTTATTAGACTGTTTGCATAGTTTTTTCTTGGTTTAGAAATGCAAAATCATGAATCATGTTGTCAAATAATGAATCCTGCTGATAGAATCTTTTTCTGGTAGCTTCTTTTGAACCATATTCATACAGCCCAGAAAATAAGTTTCCGTCAAATTGCCTGGAGTATGTAATTAGGCAGACTGGTGTCTTTGGGAACAAGTGATTCAGCTTTTCACCTGTGCCGGGCACCTAACGAATAAAAATCCCTATCTGTTAATATTAATGCTAGCGATGCGAAGAAAGGACTGAGCAGACCTCTGCTTCAGAACTGCTCAGCAGCCACCTCCATGCACTCTGAGTTCAGAACATCAGGTCCTGTCCTGAGGACCAGCAATGGATGAGCTCTCCTTTGCCTACTCTGACTAGCAGAGAAGAGCCCTTGCCCAGAAAATCTGGAAACCTGAGGCCTAGGGTTGATTACCCAGCAGAAAATTGAACCACTGCGTGTCTTTCTCTGGAGAGTGCTCCAGCTTCCAGGGGAGAAGAGGATAATGGTAAGACCATTCCACAGGCCTCCCAGTCAGGCTTGGCTTAAAGAGAGCAATGTAAAATTCACAGGGAAAAGACAGTGAACAAAAGGAACCAGAGCAAGGCAGACTGCTCACATGGTAGTCCTCCTACTCCTCACACAGATCTCTGGGTACATATTCAGAAGGGGATTGTACCTGGATCAGCGAAGTAGAGATCAGGGAGAAGGGAGATAGAAGTTTTGCGGGAGAGGAAATAAAGAAGACACATTTGCCATGATACAGAAAAAATATCTTTACCAGAACAAAAACCTATTGCAAAAAACAGGTCCTTTTCCCTTAAGAAGCTTCACAACAAGGTTGCATTCACCTCCCTGGTTGCTCTGGAGGCCACACTCGTGGCCAGGGACAGCAGGTTTTCTGTGAGAAGCTCTTTGCAGAGCTGGAGCTTGGCAGTCAGACCCTCAGGCAGCTGGCCACAAACAGCTGTGTCAAACCTGGAGGGCACTGCAGGCATCACTTCTGCTTGGAGGTCTAAGTATCAGCCTTGGAGGAACAGTGCTGCTCTCCTCAGCCTCTGAAAGTACCCAGGCATTTCTCACCATCCTGTATTGTGCCACCTACACAGTTAGTTCTACCTTATCACAATTATTCTCATAATAATTTTTCCAAGGAATATACCTGAGAGTTAAAAATTGACTCAAATTACAGCCAAGATGCGTAGTTATTCGTTGGAGGTATATGCATTTATGAGTATTCCTAAGAGCATTTTAAACAAAGGATCAGATAAAATTTATTGCCTCTGTTTATTATTTAAATTAAGATTTTACTCAAATATAGGCTTGTCACCCAGGCCATATAAGACAAAAACCATTTTTTTGTAATTTCTACAAAAATAGTTTTCCTCTTTTATCAAGCAATTAAATTACATTCAATTATGAACATCCATTGATTCTAATACTGTTCTACATTTATTTCACTATTAAAAACAATTCCAGTGAATATATTTTAAGCAAACTACATCTGTACTTACTTTACTAATACTAACAAAGAAGGAAAGTTACACATGAATGACTGAAAGTCGTGGAAAAAAACAAACCAAAGCAGTAATTGAAAGTAACTGTAAAATACAGTTAATTGTTTCTCCCGGGAAGGATAAAAACCACGTGAGAGATTACACAGGAAGTCAAACTGCAATTTCTTTACAAGTCATTGAAGTTCAATACACCAGTCAGAGGCATTTTATTACAGCATTGCAGGACAGGAGGATATTTAACATGCTTCAGCATGCTGGGACTGCAGGTGACTCACTGAATTACAAGATGACAGGTTAATGGTAAATAAACCATTTTCTCCTTGGCATTTTCAAATGTGTCCTTGAAACCTAAACACCTTTCTGCTATTTGCACTCAGCAGAGATCATGCATACCTAGGAAATTTGGGGTTTAGGACAGCTTTATGCCTAGGCTCAAACTGAAAGTCTAAATTCATCACTATTAAATCTGCATTGCTATGCAGAAGGAGTTCAAACTGAGCAAAATATAGAAATTATCATATATTTAAAAGGAATATATAAACTGGAAGTCCTGCTGGATTTTAAGACATTAAAATTCATGTTTTCATTTCTTCCTTACAACTGTGACTGCTTGGAACTTCATAGCTTTATTAAAAGTACCCCTATCAAAAGTATTGGCAGTATCGACTCTGCACTCTGGAAATAAGAAATGAGAGGGTCAGGACTTGGCAACAATCCCAGACTTCCAATAAGAGGAATTTATTTCTTAAACTCAGTTTTCAAAGAGAAAAATACAGGACTTATTTCAACTTGGTTAAAAAGTTCAAAGAAAACTGAGATAAACTCAAAGAATACTGCAGTGCTCATGGCTGAGTTCTTCCAGGCTGCAAGAAGGCTGCAATGAGTAGCTGAGCCTTAAGACATGAAGCTGGTGTAAGTGACCAGAATGGCCAATGTGGTGCTGGCTGGTAAGCACTGCTGAAACTCTGAAAACATCACTGATGCCATCTTAAATACTTCTGTGCTGCTCAAAAGATATGGATGACAGGAACAGTGTTATTAACAAAACTCAATAGAAAAGAAGGGGAAAAAAGCTTAAATTCAAATAGAAAATTCCTGTGATGTGTAAAGTGCTTTCTGATGCACTTATTCCAGATCTACATTACTGGATGGAAGCAGTGTTTGTTACTTCTGGTTTCTAGATCTGAGCAGAAAGAGAAATACTGTGTGCTCTGCAAATGATACATTGCTTTATTTTAGGCACTTTAGTCACTGAGATGCAACGTGTTTTAATACAATTCTGCCTAGCAACATGTTGAGAACTTACTGTCCACACGAGAGTCTGGCAACATAATAAGGAAGAAATCATCATCATCTTTTAGCTGTACCTATGTATGGGAATGTTAGCATAAGTTGGTTTGCTTTGACTAGTTTACTAAAAATAACATTTTTTTTCCCAGAGGAAAGTTCTGCTTCTGGATTAGTCAAAGGGATAAAAATGTGCTTGGTACCAAGAGCAATTCCAAGCAAAGTTTAACAAGCAGTTGTTATCATGATGTATTTCTCTAACAGAATGTTATGCAGGACGGGTCCTGTAACTACAGCTCAGACAAACATGCATCCGTTTGATTTTCTGCAAGATGAAGAGATTATGAAAGCCCAGTGTCAGGTTTTAGTATTAGCTCTGTGAGCCATAAGACTGAAGGAATTAATTTAGCATAAAATATTTGTTACATTAAAGATGACTGCAAACACAGCACAGATTTTACATGTGCTTTCAAGAGAAACCAGGCACCTCACTTGTCCTTTTCCACTTCTCCCCACAATTCATTTTTTGGTATTCCTACCTATATTTTTGGAGTTTTGGTAAACAATGATAAAGAATTTGTATGTGTCACATAAATTTTTCTGCTGTTTTCAGGTACATAAGCATGCAATGGTCTCAAAGGGACCATCTGTAGGAATAAGTATTTGCTCATGACAAAGCTAGTGATAGCAATAAGAATTAATTCTTATTCAGAAGTTCTTACCAACAGATCTCAGTGTTCCACAGGGGATGTCTTTGTAAGAATATGGCATGTGTACAATTTGCATTTTGTGGAATTTCACCATTTTCTTCAAAGGATGTTCTATTGCTTAGTAGATCTAATTAAAATTGTCTTACTATTTAATCAAAACTTTCTTTGCTGAAATTTCAACTAATTATTTCTCACTTTGTCACTTTTGGCTAATGAGAACAATTCTCCTCTTCTACACAGTGCTAGAAAGAAAGCTGTAACATTTCTCAGCTGTGGAAAACCCCCTACTATCTCTAATTGCAGACCTAGACAAATTATCAAAACAATTAATTACTGAATTCTCCACAACTCAATTGCATTTCCTATTGAGGAATCTCTGAGTGCCTGGAAAATGTTCACATGCTTCATGTAAATAACCTGACGTGCCATGGGTGAGCCTGTGAAGGATGATCAGTGCCATGACTGCTGATAGGCCCTTTTCCTTAACACAAAACCTTCCTACCAAGGTGTGTAGCATCAGGGCTTTCTAAACAGAGAATTTCAAAGAAACAAGTATATTTTATTTCTTTAAAATATAAATCCATGATAAAGCACTGAATATGTCTCACTGGAGATATTGATACAGGATTGAATGTTTAACTATGTATAGCTTTTGCACATTTATTGTCATGGCCTCAGATGTGTTCATATTACAGGTCAACTGCAAAGAAAGATGAAAATCAGGGAGTCTGAACAGACAGTCTATGCTCCTATAAAGGGCTTGGGATTCATTCTTTCCTGTATTTTTTAGAATGGGTAAGATTGAAAGGTGTCCCTCTATGAAGTGCTCCTGGACTTTTTAGAGACTTAGTGATCTATCTTTCAGGCAGAATTGGGCCTAGAGGAATATGCTTTACAAGTCCCAATTGACTGAGAATGAAGGAACTCTTTGTGACTATAATCAAGTGTTATTTAATTGGTTGTCCTTAGCAGAAAGAGAATCTGAGCCTAGGATAACTGAATTCCTGTCACTTCCTCCAGTTTCATATCCCCCATTCTTTCACCAAAAACATCAGCACAAAATTATGCCACCAAGAAATGCACTTAAGTCACACTATCACAATGGACAAAAAAAATGACACAAGGAAATGATCGTTAAATCTACATTTCTGCTGTTTAACTTCTAAAATAGTCAATCTTCCCTTTTGTTAATTAAAAGGAGATGGAGCTGGCAGTCATTGCTATTTCCTGTAATAACTATTTTGTCTGTTTCCTTTAATTTCCTCAATTCAGTTTTCTAAATTTTGCCCAGAATAATACCTTAAAAAGCACATTAATGAAATGCCTCATTAGCTGCTTTGTTTTGTTACTTCTGCTTTGGTAATGCCACTTAGAATTCAAAGTATAGAAACAGCAGTAGATCAGCAATTGTGAAAGGCTTTGAAACATTCTGATGAAGGCACTCTAAGAATTCAGCTCTGAATCTGCAACCTCTTCTTGTGACCATAACTGTTATGTTAGCAGCACTTGATCAGAAAATGACACCAGCTGTTTGTTTTTCCACTGGATTAAAATTTTTTAGATTAGTTTAAAATACACACATGAAAACAACATGTCAATAATATTCTGGAATACAGTTTTAGCTGACTAAACCTTAGAATTGTAGTTTAGAATAACAAAAATGACCTTATTTTCTAAAAAAAGCACGCTTTCTGGTTTACAAAAACTTGCAAAGCATGGGTAGTTTTAACCTTTTTTTATTCATCTTTTCAATGCCCTGTAATAAATTTGACACTCAAAGCACTGTGAAGACATGCATTGCTTTAAGTGTGTTTCTCTTAATGGAGATTATGTTGAACAAAGAGATATGGAAATATAATATTTTTCCACTTTCTAAATCATTAAGATACAGAAAATATTCACTGTAAGATTTCATGTGTTTTTCTTCTTCATCTTGAGAGGACTTTCATTACAAGACAAGAAGCTTGAATTCTTGGCCATATTATCACATTGTCCTTTTACAAAATAGTCTTTCTTCAGACAACAGGACATAACATAAATCTTTTGTCAACCTGTAATTATGTACTTGCAAAGATTTAAAGAGCGATGCTCTTTCTTGGAATTTGAGCAATTATTTCAACCAGCTTAACAGTTGTAGAGCTGTGTAATTTATTTTAAGAATAAAAACAATCTCTTACTTGGTCCTCAAAGGAGATTGCCTGGGCAACATCTCTGGGAAATCCGTCAATCACTATCCCCTCTTCATCAGGGATCTGCATTAATCTTTGCTTTATCTCAGTTATGGTTGTTTCCTTTCACAGAGAAAATAAGTTAGTTATTTCATATCATAAAGGAAGTTTTCTCGATGGTGCACATTACTACAAGATGTATAAACCCTTGAAAGTAAATGTGAACATAGGAAACACTGTACCTGAGGGGCCAGTTCTCCAGTAGTAATTATTTTGGCAATTAGGCTCCATTTTCTATTGCTGCTTGTGCTGTGGATTTTCTTCCTTAACAATTCACCAACTGATATGTAGTTAAATCCATAACGTTCTGCTATTTTCAAACTCTGTGTTCCTTTACCACTTCCTGGGCCACCTAGTGTGAATCATAAGCAAAACATTAAATTAACCTTTCATCAAAAGTGCCCAATCACAGGTGAAATTTTGCTATTGGCACCAATATTCCAAGCATTATTAGAGTAAATCTCACAGTGGTATGACCTGTTACCAACCATGTGTCTCAACTATTCGATCATAAACATAACAGTTTGTAAAATGAAATTTTAAAAAAGAATACAAATCCACTTGCGATATAAAAATAAGTACTCTTTGAGGCTGACCTCATTCTAAAGCCATTCCTGGAATGGAGTTTTTCTTGATCCACGGTAGAGGAGCAGACAAATGAACTATTCCCTTCTTAAACCCTATGAATCCAGAGATAGAGCCAGATAGTCTGAAGTGTATTCATGTCAGAAAGAATCACATTTGGTTAAATAAGTCAATTAAATCAATGAACTAGTCATGAAATAGAACTAATAAAATCTGCTCCTAAATATGCTTGCAAGAGCTTCTGAGGTTTCCTTACTTTAAAATAAAAAAAAAAATATATTAAATAATCATCTGAGATGTTTCCATAGTGATTTGGTATAAGGACTTTTATCGAACCATGCAATACCAGCTTTTGGTACTGATGCTTGAAGCATCTGACAGAGAAGAAATTAGGTTCAGCTTGCTAGACAACTTGAAGAATAAAGAGACCCTTCAGTGTATACAGCACAGGCTAAATGGGTATCAAAATCACTGAAAACAGCTACGTTACATAGCAGCAAGAATGCATGTAAAACAATCAGACCATGTCTGAACTAAAAGGACATGTTATGATGTGATGAGCAGAGAATCTGGACTCCAATATTTAAAACCAAGGAATTGTTGTCATAAAAATAAATGTTCATGTATAGAAAAATGTATGGTACTGAAGAGTATAACAAAGCAAACCCAAACCAAATGTTTTGATAATAATTACCAATCCTAAGTAGCTATAGTTTGGGGAATTCTTTGTAAGAACACTGAATTTTATTTCAACAGAAAAAGAATTCAGATTTATTAAAAATATAAATTTTCTATGAATTTAAAAAATACAGCAATGCAATGAAAGTAAATCTGAATACACTGAGGTTCTTGTTAGTAATCATGTAACTCTTTTTATATTATCTGTATTATTCCCATAAATAGCTTTTAAGCATTTTTGTAATCAATACAGTTCTGGCAGCAGGATAAGCTTTACAGTATTTGTACACGTATGCTTAGGGCACTCTCTGTGTAACCAGGCTCCAACCTGCACCCCAATATCACTGCCACAGAGCTTTCAGTGTCACCAGCAGTCACCTGCAGCTCTCTGTGCCCCGATGCTGCGATGCTGATGCTGCACCTGCCCTTCAGAACTCAGACCAGGAGACATTTCAAGAGAGTGCACAGAGAAATGTGCCTATTGTTACCGTGTTCCCACACCCTGCCCACAGTTTAGTTATGCCCCTGGGGGGAAAAAAAAAAGTTTTTATCATTATCCAGTTAGTTTAAATAATCTTTCTACAGGCATTTATCTGTAACATCGAACTAGACAACACAGCTACAGATGTTCATAAAACATACATGTAAAAAATGAAGGAAAAACTGCATCTTATACAGTAAGATCACAACTGAAAAATCTTTTTCTCTCATTCAGTTCACTTGGTGTGTCTGTCTTAAAAAGACATAAGTTTCTCTCCTCTTTCAGCAGACTGCATTAGGTTCTACAGCTATTCTTCCATTTCAGTAATTCCAGGTGATCTGGATGGGCTTAGTTTTTTCAGCTTGGACTCTTCCTTTGATAGACAGCTTAGCTATCTATCCTCTTTGTTAGAATAAAGAATGTTCCCCTTCTGCAGGTACACAAGCATCTGATACAGTAGGCATCATCTTCTCCACTGAAGTGGCTATAAAACACTTCTGCTCCAGTTCCCCCTGCTCCCTTTCATGCTCAGCCTTCCCCATGACAAATGCATTTTACCAAACCTTACAAGTTTGAAACAGACTATGTTGCACACAGCAACAATAAAAATGCAAAAGATACGTAATGTGCAGAAAACTAGAAAAATTGGAAACAAGGAAAATCGTGCTTGTGTTCCAACAGAGATACAAAAGGTGCCAAAAAGCCAGAACTGACATTTGATAAAACATCAGTCTGTAAAAGCATAAAATAGCTGACAAAAAGCTGTTTGAAACAAGTAGATAGACTTCACACTCCTGTTAGGGAGAGCTTTGCTTTGCCAGTAAAGAGAAACCAAAAAACAAAACAAAACAAAACAAAGTGTAGCTCAGTACTTCTGTTCTTTCAATCTGAATTACAATCACAAAACAGCTAATAATGTATTTGGTTTAATATTAATAAACTTCCTACATGTTATTTTTATCAATCCAAACACATCCCAAACACTTAATATCAAGATGGTATTATCTGTTTAAAATCTGTGGGGAAACATTTAGGTAACAAAATAAGGGAAAAGTGATAGGACAAAATTACTTCCCACAGCAGATCATAATTTATTGAACTATGTATCCATTCCTGACTCTTTGATAAGTCACACTGACAAACTGTTCCTAAGAAAAAAAAATCATATCACTTTTGTTTTTTGTTCTTTTTACTTATTCTGAGATAGGTCACTCAAGGAAAGTATGATTATTTTATGTATTTCTAGAAGATGTCTAGACTAGAGAACACTTGTTGCATCTAAAATTATGTTTGCTAACCAGTTTCAAGTAAAGATTCATGTGCCCAAAAAGTGTTATTAAATCAGTTGTTTTAATCTAATTTTTTTCATTATTTCAATTTTGCATATATTGTTGTAAATTCAGAATTCATTCATCTAATAATAAAATTTCTGAAAATACTTCTGACTTTCAAATCTAACTGTGGACTAGATTTAACAAATCAATAGGCAGCTGCCTGCTGACAGCACTATATTTGATCTAGCCCTTATACTTCAATTTCAAAAGGAAGGTGTATTCTTTTAATATTAAGTAATATATTTAAGAAAGTACAGCTTAAAAACATACTCAGCTAAGGTGCTAATGACACCAGATATTTAATATTTTAAGATCTCTAAATTCAAGCTATATTAACAGTACAAATTTGTTTCTTATATTAGGAAGCACATTTTTAAACAAAATCTCATTTCCTATTGTTAAAATGCCTTAGAAACTTCATTTTTCCAGTGATTCAGATGTGTGCCCTCCTGGCTGGTTCCATCTGATCTTTCTAAAATCCAGTCATATACTCACTATGTAGCTTTATGGCTTTATCTTTCACCAGAGGTTTCTTCTGCAAACCCAGAAAAAGAACAAAGCCCACACCTTTATAAGTGAGTTCTCTTTAGCCCTGGAGCTACCTGGTTCATTATAAGGATGATAGATTTCATAAAGCAAAGAAGTTGTAAAAACCTTTATGGAAGCATTAAAAAGATCTTGGGCTAATACATTAATAAAGAAAAGTTCACTGAATATGCGAAGCAGAAGACAGGTCTTTAACTTCATTTCAGTCCCTAACAGTGACTGGGACCAGCACCACCTGAGCAAGGCAGGATGATTAGTTATCACTAATTAGACAGAAATACATTACTTCACTGATTTTTTTTGTTGACATTTTATGCAAACTGAAAATATGCAGCACATTTTTTGTGTGCAATATCTCTTGAAACGAACAGTGTACTTTTTTTTTTCTCTTTTATTCAGTTACATTTTCCAAAATGTGTTTTTATGTGCTTTCTCAATAGAAAGTTGAATTTGGGAGAAATTGTCTTGATACTGTACAAAAATGGACAATAGCTGCTAAACTACATATAGTATTGTGTTTCTATCAGATCACACTGTAATAGATTCAGAGAAACTCAGTGGGAATATAAACCTGAAATAGCCTTTGTGGAATGTTTATAACATTCCCCATATAAATGGGAGAAAAGAAAAGCTCTGTAAAATCCATGGTCTGTTCACTGCATGCTGTTGCTCAAGGATTTCACTTCAAATTCACCCGCACTCAGTTCCAGAGGTGAAAGCCAATCTCTCTTTATCTCACTTAAATCAAACCTTCATTCATCACTCTAGTACAATTGAGCTACATAGATTTCGGTGCATTAAGAGCCTTCTGTGGTCACTGAAGAGGAGCCAGTTATTCTCCTTTATGAAAAGGAAGGGTAGCTAATTAATTAAGATGAAAGAAAGATATGTGTTATTTCTCCATCTAATTGCAACCGTCTCATTTCAGCAATAGGTAGAGAGATTTGCATGTTGAAATCTGTAATCCTGAAACAAAAAATTAAGAAAATTCAAATGCCTTGAGCAATTGCTTTGGCATACCACAGATACTTAAAAAAATGCCTGGTCTTCTGTTTTCAATCTATTCCAATATCTTATTTCTGAGAGCTGCTGGATGCAGAGCCTAGAGGACATGCTGTTCCTAGAGTTTCCACTCTGTAGTACAGAGAAGACATTTCTGTTCCCTTTTATGACACTACATATATTCTCTGTTATGGAAGCAGTATCTCTCTTTAATATGAATAAAGCTTTATTGACTAAAAATGTAATTCTCCATCACCTGGCACCTGTGCTGTAATTCTTTAAGCCATCCAGAGAATCAGATAATTAGGCCTGGTGGTAAAATTTCTAAAGACAACTACCTAGCTGATAAGCAAACTGATGCAAAGAACTTAAATTCAAGAACAGAAAAATATATTGATTTACACTTAACCTGCAGCTATTTTTTAATAACCTATGCTTGTCTGAGGCTGAACAGTATGAGCTGCTTAGAAAGAACACTAAACAGCTCACAAGAGAGAACTTTGGGAGAGAGCACAATTAACTAATGTGAACTGAGTTCTCACTCTCTGTGAAGTTGGACAGGATTCATTCGCCAAATGGACCTGGGGATTAACTTAACCAATGCAATGAACTAGTGACCATGTATTCTCACTCCAGCTGGACATACCAATCATTTGACAAGGGTCTAAGTATAGAGGAAAACAGTTCCCTATCAGCTTTTTGAGCTGGCTTACACAATATTTTAAAATACCCCATTTTTGTGGTCAGCTTTGAGTATATCTGAGTGTTTTAGTTCAATCCCGAGCATGCTTTGGAAGAGCACTTTGATTCACATGGTGCTGCTGCCTTCAAATGCATGAACCAGGTTTAGATAAGATGAAATCAAACTGGCAGATGTGCTCATAAGCAAATCATGAGCTCTCCAGCTGCTAAGAGGCATCCAGTTTACAGAACACGAGTGCAGGTGCTTGCTGCAACCCCTAGAATTCTTACAGTTGGAATGCCATCCCCAGCACTAACAATTTCACACTCTTAATTGGCCTGCACCACTTGCTATGGCAGATGGAAAAATTGTATTTAAATTCATACACGCGTTCAATGTATTTGCAGTACAAATCAAAAGGCAGAGTAGCAGAGATAAAATCTTGTCAAAATGACTGCCTTCATACCTATGACAAGGATAATTTTTGGTCGAGGTCTTGCAGGGTCAAACACATCGTACTCCTCAATTAGCTCAGCAGTTTCAGAAAGGTCGGTGTCACTTTCTATGGAAAACTGTTGGATCGGGGGCAGTCGGTCGTAGCGGCGGTATGGGAAGTTAGAGTTATCAGGCATCACTGTGAAATAGTAAGATAAACTGGGAATTGTGGAAATAGACAGAAAACTCAAAATCTGTTTGGTTCACAGATTTAAATAAGTATCATACATAAAGTATAAATATATCATAGTTTTACATTGTGTTTGCTGTTGCTGTATTAAATATTTTTGGCCTCTATTTAATGGATTTATTAAATCACAACCACGCAGGTTCAGTTTTCTCTGGTGTTCCTTTTCAAGCACATCAGGTTTTCTGTGAAAATCTGCCCATAGCACCCAGAGTTCAGCAGGGGCCTCTGAGAAGAAAAGTTTAATATTGTGCAGATAACCTCTACTATTAAGCAGGACTCTTTTAGTGATCCACGTTGTACAAAGAGATAGAGACAGTATTCTTGCTGATTATTTTAATGAAATGTTGGATGGCAAGGAAAAATAACTATGGCAACTGAAAGATGAGCTAATTACTCTTTGTTAACATTACAAATAAAATAATTACAGGTATTGGTATGACATCTGCTTAGATTTTATGAGATGCACTTTTTTCTAAGAGTTTATAATTTCCATTTTATTTAGTAAATTAGCATACAGCTCCAATGTGAACTAGAAAAACCATGTGATGTAACTGCACTGAAGTTGGTGTGTATGTCATCCATAAGGACCAACTGAAAACACAAGCCAAGTTCACTGTGTCAGATCTGCCCCTATCTTTGCAAATGTTTTAGGCAGGATACAAGAAATCTCTCCACTGATGTGTTAAACATTTACACAGCAAACATCCATCATTTGGCTGGAAAGTGATCACAGTTTCCTCTCCTGCCTAGCATCCATTACGGCAGGAGAAAAACAAATGCTAAAAAGCAAGGAAACTGAATTTTTGACTCCTTTGCCTACAGATAATCAGAATGAGGCATAATCTGAAATAGAAATATGTAAAAAAAAAAATGCAGTAGTGGATGTAAAACCACACACAGTTGAAGAAATAGAATAATTTTAAAATTTAATACATTACCATTCCTGAAAAAAGACCTCCGGGATTGTCCTCCATTGAGTGGAGGCAGGGTCTTCTTTTCTGGGCTGACAAAAGTGTCCCATTTCACTTTTTCTGGCCCTCCAAGCTCTTTTACTTTCTGCAAACAGCTTTCCAAATATTCAATTGGGTCATCAGGTTTGTAACACATTAATCCATTCAACAGACTCTGAAATGTAAGACCAGAAATGTAAACTATAATGATAGATGCCAGGGAAAAACAGCACCTCTACTTTTTCTTTTACTTTGCACACAGAAACACCACATTCCTTGATATTCAGATTCTCTATTGCAAGCCAATGCATAAAAGTGAGGCCTGCAAAAAATCAAATTATTTTGGTCTGCCAATGTCATAAAAATTACTTGGAAAGGAAGCTCTATGTCTTTATAGTTGTCTGTTTGCACAGATAAACCCGAAAATAGCAAAAAAAAAAAACCCCTCTACATTTTCTTAGAACTGTCACTGGCAAGTATACACAGAGCAATGTGCAAGCTACAGAGCCCCCAAATTAACATATTCTTTGTAGTCTTTGACATCACTAAAATGTATCTTTTCCTTAAAGACCACTGCACCCACAAGTATCTTATCTATATTCTTGTCAACACTTACACAAGCAATGAGAAGAGGATTCTTGAAAATCACGAGAAATACTCAAATATCATCTTGATCCATATCGGGGAAAAAACCCTCTACAAACCCAAAATTCATAGGTGCTCTCTGATTTAATTGATCACAGATTTCAAGCCATTAGAACCCCCTTTTCTACAGTATTAATGCTTCACTCATTGTACTCATGAGCATTGGGGGGGGGTGTGAAAGAAAGACTGCCAGGCCCTCTTCTGACACATTTCCTTGACAAAGTGATACATAAGTCATCATTTCACCTCTCCACGAGACTGCTGCATCCACCCTTCCCTTAACAATACATGTTTCTCAGGATGATTTCTGTTCTTTTTGCTTTTCCTAATTTTTGTGTGAATAAACTTGAGGGTCATAGTTAGTATTAGTAGTAAACATAAATAGCTCCAATTCAGGATTTGATCAGTTGTTATCTACAGTTTATACAGTAATTGGTACTTACACACATTTGTGCTTATAAAATAGGATATAATTTCTATGTATCTGTGCTCTTACTATAGTACTTAACTGATCACAGCAACTAACAGTGTATTTTTGCAGAAGATATGCACCAATTTTTTTAAATCACTAGCTCAAGCTTTGAGCCTCAACAGAAAACCAGTTTTGTCTGCATCTCTTGTTAAACCATCCACATTCTGTGTAATTAAAACATTAGCATGCTCCGTGTTCTGCAATTTTCAAATATATAGAAAAACGTCTAGATTCAGCACAGACAAGGGAAAATACATATGTGTATATGTTATATACAGATGACAGGATGTCTGATCCGAGGGGGGAAAAAATCCACATTACACAGAGAAGTAATTATCAGCCATTAGCAGCAGGTAACTTGCAGGAAGCTAAACAAAACCTCACTAAACAGTTGCGCCTTTTTTCTTCCCCCCGACCGATGAAAGATGCCCCTCGCCCGCATTCCTCGGCGCTCCTTTGCCCTGCGGACAGCCAGGTTCGCTCTCCGCCGGCGGCGGAGGGCGGGCTGCCGCGGCGGGCGAAGGGGCGCGGCCGCGGGGGCTCCGCAGGTGGCGGCGG
>VZSE01005712.1:1287045-1302801 GCA_013398275.1 Promerops cafer | reverse complement strand
GGTGCAATGCGGGAGCCTCGGCGAGGCTTCTGCGGGCGGGCGGGCGGAGGGAGGCAGGAGGGAGGCAGCCGCCCGCCTCCCTGTGCCCGCTGCACGGAGGGAGCGAGAGAGAGCACGTTTTCCCCCCGCGGGGAGCGAGAGCGTGCGCAGGCTGCCGGGGAAAGTTTCGGGGGGTGCCTGCGGTGAGGAGCCGGGCGGAGGCGGTGAGGGGCTGTGCCTGGCGCCGAGCCGCGGGCAGGCTGCCCCGGCAGCGAGCGGACCGGCTCCCCGGCTGCGCGGGGAGCGGCGGCGGGGAGGGCTGGGCACCGGTGTAGCGCAGAGGTGCTGGAAGCCTCCCGGTGTAACGCGGTCTCTGCCCTTGGCACGGTGTTCGGGCGTCTTGAGGAGCGAGACGTTTCATACACTTTGGGCTGGCAGAAAGCCACGAACTTCGATCAGTCATGAGCATCTGTGATCGGCGAGTCACAGGAAGAGATCTGAAATGATCTCTGCTCTAACCTTCTGCTCAAGGCAAGGGCAGCTCTTGAGGTCAGACCAGGTTGCCCAGGGCTTTATTCAGTCTCATCTTGCAAAACCTTACAAGGGTGGTGACTGCAGAGCCTCTCTGGGCAACCCATGCTTGTCTGGCCTCGACATGAAGAAGGGTTTTCTCCTATTTTCAATTTGTTCCTTGCCCACCATTGTGAAGAGCTTGGCTCCATTTTCATGATGGTCTCCTGTCAAGCCTCGGAGAGCTGCTATTATGTACCTTCTAAGCCTGCCACAAGGCTGAGCAAGCCCAGCTCCCTCTGCTCATCTTCAAGAACAAGTGCTCTCCATCCCTTAACCATCTTTGTGGCTGTCCACTCAACTCAGAATCACAGAATATATTGAGTCCAACTTGTAATGGCCTGTAAAGGGGTCAAACTCACTCCAGTTTGTTAACATCTCTCTTTTACTGGGGAGCCCAAAACGGGGTGCATTATTCTGGATGTACTCTGGGAAGTGTTAAGTAGGGGGTAGCTTCTGTGATAACTCTGTGGCACACTGGAAGTCAGAGTAGAGTATCTCGGCTGCTGAAGTTTCCTATATCAAGTCTGATTTTCCAATCAGTTTTTAACTTTATTATCTTTTCTAACAGAATATCCTTGTGTACTGAGGCACACCCTAACACAAATAGGTTACATAACTGCAAGCTTATAAACAACACTGAACAACTGCTTTCTGTATGTACATCACTATTTTTCAGACATAGATAGGAAAATGGGTAGGTCTTCTCAGGTGTCTTTTAAGGAGCTTCTCCCCATTGTATATGATTTGTGGATCAATATCAGTTTGACAAGATTCTCCCTCTCAGCTGCAGCCATATTCCTTGTTTTGCTGTTTCTGTAGTTGAACTGCCCTCGTTTTTCCTCAGCCCAGCCTCCAGCTTTTTATGTAGACACTTTCCTTTCACCCAGAGAAGTTTCCAATCCTTGTTCATTCCATCAGCTACTAAATTCTGCCCAGAAGGCAGTCCCATGATCATCTAATGACAAATTGGACTGATTGGTTTTCCAAGTAATCCAAATATTCCCAGCAGCTACCAAATAAAGGGCAGCAACTAACGTCCCTTCACAGCAATTGACTGATGGATGGCCCATAGAATCATAGAATGGTTTGGGTTGGAAGGGGCCTTGGAGATCCTTTAGTTCTGACCCCCTGCCATGGACAGGGATGCCACTCACTAGGTCAGGTTGCTCAGGGCCCCATCCAACCTGGCCTTGGACACTTTCAGGGATGGGCCACACACAACTCTGGGAAAACCTGTTTCAGTGCACAGCTACTGGAAAACCACAGCTGAAGTGTCTCTGCAGTTTGGCTTAAGAGCCTTTCCAGCTCCAGTTTCTATGAATCCAGTGGTGTCTACTTAAAGAAGCTGCAGTCACTGAATTGACACTTCCCATATGTTCAAGGAAGACTTTGGTCTTTGCTGAAGAGTTTAATCAGCATTCTGCAGTTTTTCTTATCCTCCCATAAAATCTGGATGTGGCTTTAACCCTACTTTTTTGTGCTAAAATTTTAATCCATCCAAATGTAAATTCATTGAAAAGCACAGTGCCTTAATTTTGATTGAGTAAAATGAGAAGGCTCCAATGTCCTAATAAAAAGATATGAGACATAATTGCTTTTAAATTACCTTAAATGAAGGTTGATAAAAGGAAAATGGAATTAAATTAAATAGATATTTTCTTAAAATAAGGTCTTTGCTAAGGAGGGCTAATAGAAGATGACATTCTATTTAGGAACACAGAGCGGTGGTTTTGGCATTTTGTGGGTGTAATTTTTTTATTTGTTTCTTGATACAAAAAAAATTCTATCTGTATTATCATTGTCTTGGTTAAATTCCATTTATAGGCTTTTGGGATATATATTTTTATACACTCAATATTTATGGGTAAATTAGTATCTCATCCAATGTCCTGGTTTGGCAAGAGAATAATATTTCATATGCTTTCCATGGCATCTTCCTCAGGAATGTGAAATATTTTTGTGTAAACGTATTGTCCTATTTGTTTTTTTTTTATTGTAGGCTTCCAGGCATTTTGCTCAGTTAGATAATGCTAACAGAAAATAAAATAATGGAAATTTGTCCTGCTATAAAATTATGCATTATTTTTATGCACATCTTTATTATTGTTCAAAATGTTGTTTTGTTGCACAAAATTTAATTCTGTGTTGCAGAAATTACCACCTCAGTACAAATACAGCCATTTAGGAAATCTGTCAGACTGAATGTGTGAAATGTATCTGGAAAGGATATTTTTGGGTCTAATAATAGGATACCTCCTTCTAGAAGCAATTTTTTATGCATTTGCTGTCAGAAGAATCCCCTTACTGAAGCAGGGTTGCAGTGGAAGCTTCTCAAAGGCTCTGAAGAGCATTGGCAGTGAAGGATTAAGCAGAAATGAGCCAAAGGGGCACAAAAAGCTGGGTTGTTTGTTGTGCAGGTACATAAAGAGAACTGTTCAAAGGTGAGCTCTTTATTGTGTAAGTGTCTGATCAAGAGTGCAGGTGGGAGTGAAGTGGTCTTACTGCCTTAGAAAATAACACAGGATGTAAAAATGCTCAAAGGAATGGGAATTCATTTGAGCTCCAGGGCACTGCCCATTCCTGAAGGTGCGGGCAGCTCTTGAGGGTACTGGGTGAGGCAGAGGGATCACTTTGGTATTTCCTACCTTTTCTGGAGGGCAAGAAGATACAATAGAAAGAACAAAATTTTGCTATCAAAATGATAACATTTCTTAAAATTCATCTAGAAAACTTCTTATGGATCCTATACCATTGGGCAGATTCCATTCTCATTCTTCTTGTTTCCTCCAGAAGCTACGTGAAGCTGCACTAAAATGAATCAGTATTTTCAGGGATCAGCTGGGATATGGTGTTCTGGGCCTTATATTCTTCTTGGTTAAACCAATTACACAACACCCATAGCCTTCAGTCAAACCTTAATTAGGTTCTGTGTTTTCAAAAATCACTTCAGAATACCCCAATATCTTATAAACGTTTATTTTTTTTTTTTGTCTAGTGCCTGTTCAAGCACCAGTGGCTGGATTTGTCACACAAGTTGTTGCTCTGCTAGACATCTTTATTAAATCAGAACCAACATCCTTGGATTGATGTGCTTATACAGGCTGGTATGTGGACAGTTTGAATTTGTAGATTCTGTAAGTAAACCTATTATGTGCAGCCTTTTTAATAGAATGTGCTGAATTATATGCTTCTGATCCAGAAATGGTAAGCATTTTAGCATAAATTTGGAACTTACTTGCAGCCCCATATTCCATTTAGTGTGGTATAAATTAATCCAAAATTGCTAAAATGATCTTTTCATTTTTATGAGAAATCCCTTTCTGAACCCTTTTGTTACAGCGTTAACTGGTTTTTTTTAAACCTGATGTTTCCCCCACCTTTCTTTTCTACTCTGATAGATGTTTTTTTCTTTTCTACTGGTGCCTGAACATGTTACTTAAGTGAATTAAATCACTAATTCAAAAGTAGTAAAAAATCAACCAAGAAAAACCTGATTTCTGGATCTAGATTTCGATAAGTCCCAGAATTAACATTTTATGTAAATTTTGAGGACACCAAGATGAATAGAATATGGGAGGGAAGAAAGAAGATCATGCCACTTAAAAGTTGAGGATTTCAATCTGCCGAGAAAAAAAAAACATTTTAAAGACATGCTATGATCAAGTCCCTATTTGTTACGATAAATTAAATAGCTGTACTTTTTATTTTCCAATTACAGAATAATCCTTCTTGTGACTCTTCCCTAACTGTCCAATTTATCTACATGCATCTTGAGTGGGATGTAGAGGCATCAAACAGGACACACTGTTCTGCTCTTCCAGCCTGCCTGTGACACCCTCACTGCCCTCATTCTGTTGTTTTCCCACTGACAGACTGAATTTGTGCCCTGCTGTGGTGTTGCAACAGGGCTCACCCTGAGCTGGGTACCTGGCAGATTCCCAGCAGCTCTGCTTTCCACTGTTTTCTCTCCCAGGTTCCTCTGCTGCAGCATCAACACCTGCACTTTATTCTTTGATGTATGACTTCCTGTATTTGCTTGCATCCAGTTTACCAAGAAATCAGTGTGCTCAGTACCAGTGAGCTGTCCCCTCTGGGAATTCCCACTGCCCCAGTCTTTGTTACCTGCCACTGGTACCAGTGATTTTCTTTGGTTTTGGTAATTCTGCAAATATTATACAGCACATGGCCAAAACACAGTTCCTATGGGACCCAAACAGAAACTCACTTAGTATTTCCCATTTACACTTCACTTTTGAGGCCAGTCAATTAGACATTAAATATATATACACATTAATTTTGATTCACTCAGGTTTCTTAAAGAAGATATCTTGCAGCAGTAAGTAAATGGCATCAGATCAGCACTTTTATTCTTCTTAAGCCAAAAGGAACCTTCTTGAATAAGTATTTGTGCATAGTTTTCAGAAACTGGCATTGACAGGCTTTAATTAAATTTCATATAAGCTATATTCCAGTATGTTCTTACCATATGTATTATGTCTCTTATGTTTTTTCACTAAGTTCCATGTTAGAGGGCCAGGGCTATAATTCCCTATGCCACCACCCTTTGAAAGTACTGATCTAGCATATTCCCAGAATGTAAATATTTCAAGGGTTCCTAGAGTCCCTTTCCAGTTCTTCCCTTTCCTGTCCTTTCCAGCTGTTTTAGAACTCTGATACAACTTATCCAAATATGCAGATTTACTCAATTATTTTTAGTGACTACTATTTATAAAACTTACTTGACTACAGTTCTAATTGAGAATGTTTCATTATCATGCTATGGTACAATTACATCATCTGATCATTCATATACAGAACAGAAATATTTAGTGAAGTCTTTCAATTGCTTTTGATAAATCTATTAAAGCATATTGCACAAATGTTGTCAGGATAATTTTCTTTCTTTCTTCAGAAAAACAGCTCTTTTAAATACTGTTGCACCCCTCTGACCGTTGGGTTTTATGTCATTTTGTTTCCCTTCTCATTTTTTAATAGTTCTTAGATCTCTCACATATATTTCTTGCAGCTTCTAGTATTTGCAATAGATGTTTTTCTTATTCTTATGTATCTTTATTTTCAAGGCAAATTGCTGCTTTTCTTTCTGTCTTGTTAACATTTCTTAAATAATACCCAATTATGATGCATATTTTTGTATTTAAGTTTTTGTCCTGGATTTGGCTTATAATAATTAAATAGTATGAGGATATTGTACAACATTATGTAACTTACTAAATTCAAGGTTATTACCTCAGAAAGTCCTTAAATCTCTGAGAGATGAAAAGCAGGAGGTCCTGTAGAGGTTTTCCTTGTCCCTAAGACAGTGGTTCACTATGGGGAGAACACAGCTTGAGCACTTACACAGACCTTCCATCTGATCCATTACAGCTTCTTGATGCTTTTTGCTTTTATTTTATGTCAGTTAAACTGAATCTCCCCCTCTCTCCACAGTGTTACAGAAATTGCTCTTCAAGAGGATTATTTTATATTCCTCAATGACCATTTTTCAGTAACTGATTAATAAATACTCCAAATCAGTGGCTACTGAATTTTCAAATACTTAAAAATGTGGTGTGTTTTTTTTCCAATAAAGTCCTAAGGATCCAACCACAGATTTTAAGGTTCTAATCTATGTGTTAATAATTTTTGTTCATCTAGTTTATTCTTTGTGAGCTAAGGGAATTTGTGTAGCTGTAAGGAAAAAACACCAAAACAAAACACAAAAAACCACAGCAAGATTCAGTCAATAAAACAGGCTTGAACTGAATAATGACTTGTGGGTGGTAGTGGTGGGAATAGAAAAGAATTCAAGCACAGCTATAGACCTCATCTTGGGAACACTGTGGAGCTCAAGATTGTTAGAAAGTACAAGTTCCTGTTACTTGGCATTTGGGTTTTATTTCAGTGCTTAAACGGACCAGCGCCTTAGGACATTATTTCTATAACTGGTTATTCAGTCATACAGTGAAAATCTTCCCTACCTGAAAATCAACTTTCACAAAGTACAGCTCTTGAAAAGATAAGCATCTTGACTATTTTTTTTTTTTTAAAGAAAGCTAAATGAATTGCAGGTAATACCAACTTCCTGTACGAAGGGCTTAGAAAAGTCACATAATGATTTCAGGGATTGCTCATTGAGAAAACTTCAAAAATTTTTTATGCTTATATCTTTAACTGGCTCAAAACATTGTGATGTCAAGTCAAAGGGAAAAATGTATTTCATCTGATATAATTTGTTCTTAATTGGGGTCAAGAAAGATTCCTGCATGGGCTATTTTCTTGTATGAAAGGTGTTTCTAAATGCAGATTTTTTTTTCACTACTCAAAAATGACGACCATTAATTTTGGTCAGGTACATGGTTGGTACATGTATGCCAAAGAATAAAATAAACCATAAGGGAAAAAAGTCTTCTTTTATGACATGGCAATTTTTTATAATTAGGATTCCCAATGGAATAATGTTGGCATGTTCTATTTTCAAAAGTGGCGATGGTGATAACTGTAGTATTCTGGTGAAAAAGTAGAGTTTCCTATTTTCATATTCAGTGTGTATCCAGTATTCAGCACAGAGCAGTAGCTGTCAAAATGTTTGTCATCTACTGGTGTTTACTTCTCCTTGTTAGTTCTTCTAGAGCTAAAGCTCTCTTTGTATTTTATATTCCATGATAAAGTGGGGAATCACTGTCCAAATCCTCTTTTCTAGACACAGAAAGGCTGTAACTTTGGCAGGTATTGGCTCACAACTCTGAATTCTACTGTAAGGAACACATTTTGGGTGGAGGGGGGAGGATTTTAATTTTGCCTAAGTAATTTTTTAATGATATAATGTTCTTGAACTCATCTCTTTAACTTCTTGTTCTTGCATTGCAATGAATAGAATGCAGTATCTAGAGATTAAAATATGCACATTATATAATAATTAGATACAAATCAGAACATAGAATGTAGGCAAGATAAAGAAATTGCACCTGAAGATACAATGGGGTAAGTTGAGAGACGTGAGAGAAACTGGCAAATGTTTTAACCATAGAAATGTTTTAATGTTAATTTGAAATTCATCCTGTCTTTCTGCTGACGTATGAGAACATTGCTTGAATTTAGTCACCAACTTCAGTGAATGCTTTCTTGACAGTATAACAAATGAGAATTGGATCAAACACCTGTTTTCCATAGAAGCTGACACCCTGCCAGATGGCTTATTAGCAAAGATAACTGTTGATGGAACTATTACATGAGGGTTGAACTTGAACTCAGGTTCAACATGGCATGGGTTGAAAACTTTTGGCTAAATGGAAGAAAAGATTTTAGCTTAGTATTTGATAGAACCTAACACCATGGAGTTCATAACATTGGAAATTACTAATAATCTTCAGCACTTGTTGAATCACCAAGACCTTTCTTTTTCTTGTCATGCTACCCAATAAAATGAAATAGTTGTTGAACTGCAGGGCTGCACAGGACCCTTGGCTCTGCCTTACTAATTCCTTGTAAGAGATTAGGCAATTGTGCTCTGGAAAGCCAATCCACCTTGGCTGGATGTCGGAGTCGTGACACAAGGCAGGGTTCAGGAGAAGTTAATTAAGGATTGCTATTTTCAGGAGACCTTACAAAGTTCTGCTCCTATGTGAACTCCTTATCAGCAGAGGCAGGTTACTATAAAATGACACAGCTGTACAAGTGAGAAACTCAGTGGCTGTGGTTTTCTAATTTATTAAAAAAATGTTCAGGAATTAAAAAAAAAACCCTATTTTAACTCTTGTGCATTTGACAAAGTGGTCAAAGCTTAGAGCTGAGTTATTATTTGGACGAGACTTGAATATTCAAAGAACCCTTAAATTACTCCTTTACAATATGCAGCGAAATCACCTCTAAATCAGTTTTGGAAATAGTTTTTTCAATTACCCTGTAGTGTAGTTGACATTTTTCTAAATACATTGATGGAAAATTATTGATTAGTGGCTTTCTACTGGAACCTTACTCTATCAGCCTCTGGGCTAGGGAAAAGGGAAACATGACCTGCAGAGGTAAATGTACAGCTTCCCTAGCTGACTTCTTTTATTGAAATGTGAGCCATTTCTGGAAAAAATATCCTGTTTTTACCATTCAATATTACCAATACACACAGACATACTTCCTTTCCAAAACAAATTTTTGATTTATGAACATATGAGGATCTCCTATGAGAGAGAAAATATATTTTTTCTTTAGAATTCACAGGCGATAAATAGCATAATGAATGAAGAATAATTTATTTCACAAAAGTATTTGAAAACAAATATGACAATTTTAGACCATCATAACCAGACACAGAATTACTGAAGGAAATGGAAAAGATAGTTCATACTCCTCTGGTTCCTAGATGAGGATATAAAGAAGGCAAAAAATGTGCAGTCTCTTATGTGACAAAAATCAATCCATGGAAAAGCATCTGTGTGAAAAATGCTTCTTACAACATGGTAATATGTCACAATTTTAAAAAATTAAACTGTTTTCCTAATCTTGTGGAAATATGCAGGCAGACAGAATCAGATTAAAGCAAAAATGAATACAAATTAGCAACACTCCAAATTTTCAAATAGTATTTGAAGTATCCAGGTTTGAGACAACATGAAATTAGCACTTACTGCCTTGAGATCTCTCTGTAAGAGGTGCTGTACAGCTAAAAAGCATTAATTATTTTTACATTTAACAATGTCAAATGATTACCATCTTTATTCTAAAGCTAAGTAGCAAGGAAAGTTATGTACCCTTTACCTCATATAATAATTTTGATGTCATTATTCTGAAAAGAATAGTCTTAATTTGTTCTGTTTGTGAAACTTAGATGTGGAATCCTTACATTTCTGTACCGGGTAAAGAGATATATTATTATTTTTTGAGATATATATTTAATATGCGCATGCAGCTAAAATGCAAGGGGTTTTTTTAGCATTTACATAATATTATAATGAGAGAAAATTTGTTTAAGGAAATCCTTGATAACTAAGAGAGTTCAAATGCAAGAAGGTGATTTTTGCTGAGATAATACTTTTGCAAATGCATCCATTAAGGCTCTGATTAATTGAAACTGATTGACTGATGGGTGTCTTTTCTCCATGTAAAAAATCAATCACCTTGAATGAACATGTAAATTCAAATGCCTACCTTAAAATGTAAAAGGTCATTAACTACAGTAAATGTAGCTTTTAAATTTTCATGTAATATAGGTATTTAGCAGCAAAAACAACTAGTTCAGGTCACAGGACAGATACAGACAAATGACAGGCACATATTTATATATTGGTAATTCCAATTATCACTAGGTCTTTTTCTTGATGGTCTCTTTCAGCTAGAAAAATCTCATCAGGATACATTCCTTAGCACAAAGATAAAAGACAGGTAAAAATGAGGGGCTTGAATTCTTTATTCATGAGTTGCAAAACAATAATAGAAAAACCTTCATACATCTACTACAATGCATTCTGGTGTGGGCAGCTCTTCTCAGTTTGCACAATATCCTTATTAACTTAGGCTACACAATTTGGCTTTTAAGAATGGAAGTATTTGGTGGGTTGACAAATCACTGATATACTTTGTTGCTGAATATGTTGTTTTTTTCCAGACTTTCTGCTTAGTAATAGCTCATTTAATTTTTAAAGTGAAATTCCACCTTGCAGTGAGTGCCAGCACTGCCATGGTGAAAAGGCCTTTTACTGACCTGCACAGAAAGAAATTTCAAAAAGACTTCATTTTTATAAATCATAGCAAAATCTGGCTGCCAAGCACTATGATTTCAATTTATGAAGTCATTCTGGCATTTGTGCTTGGGAAGAGTTTCTGGTAAATGAGCTCACAGAAACAGATACTTTTCATTTCCAAGAGCATGGAGTTAGAACTTGTGGTTTGTTCAAGGATACTCCATGCTTTGTTCAGCATGAGCACTTTCCACCTGATCCACAACAGCTTTTACACAATCCTGATAAATGAAACTAAAGAGAGAACAAAATGATCTCTTTGCTTCACACAGTTTGAGTAGACCGGGAAATTACTGAGGTTTGCTAATCCGCTGTCGAGCAGCTGCTCTAAAAAGTACAAGTAAGGTTTTGACTAAAAATTTGTTGGGCTATTTCAATCTACTCACCCCCAAAACTCCTGGATAAACATTAAAAACAACAACAACAATGTATGTTTACATTTTAAAATATTAAGTTATTCCTTTCATTGAGTATATTTCTTTAAATTCCTAAACGGCCTAATTTTGGATTTGTCTTAAATTTTGCTTCTCAAGTCACTCTTCCACTAATCAGGTTTAATGACATTTCAGTACCCATCACACATTGATCTGCATAACCTTTCCTAGCAATATACTGGATTCAGTTTTAGTCACTGTACAAATATTTAATGTTAATCAATGTTGTTGTACTTGGATTGTGAGTAACCTTTTATAAAGTTGACTCAGGGCTCACTGTAAATCTTATTTCTAATAAGATTTTCATAATATTAACTTTTTCCAGTAAAGCTGATGTGCATTCAGCCTTTTTTTCAAAAGTTTTGTTTGTTTTCTCATATAGCTGATGAGTAGTCCTCAATGGAATACAAAACCCCTTGCTTGCAAATGAAGACAATTACTTGAAAGACAAAAGGTTATATTTAGATTGCAGGCTGAAGAGTAGTTTGAGTACATACAATAGCTTTAAGTATTGGTTTGGGAGCTAAAATGAGTCTATCAGCAACACTGCCCTTTATTTGAGTTAGTTTAACCAGCAGAGCTGAGTCCACTTGAGCTCAATCCCTACAGGGAGGACTTTCCTGAGACACTCGGGTACTCAGTGTGTTCAGGACACAGGAGAGATTTGTCACAGAGATGTCAGAACTGGCAGTGGAATAGAAGTGATGACTTCTTAATGATTCTAAAACACACAACATTCTATCCACTGCTTGAAGTCAAAGGTAAAACTGATTCTAAATTTAGCTTTATTTAGGGCAATTTAATTAAGATTCTTATCTTGTTCCTAATTAAGAAGCCCATGAATTTGCTATTTGAGAATGAACCCTTTTGAAATACTAATGAAAAAATACAATGGGGTGGGTAATTTTAAATAATGTTTTAAACAGGTAATACACTGGGCTGGGTTTACTGCTGTCTTTTTCACAATTTTGCTCTTTTAATAATGATTTGAGAAAATATTTTCTGCTTTTTCTGTTGAGAAAAATACTGATGCACAAAGACTAAATGTGATGCACCTAATAAACTATCTTAATAAGCTGCCACTGTTTTTCCATGTTTTATTTTCTCATATTTTACTTTTTTTTACCAAAAGAATAAACTGTTGTAATGGTTGGTAACTTCATGTAGTCTGAAGATGAAATACTGGTTTATTACACAATTCAACAGTATGGAAATTCAACACCTGGCAATATTTACATCATTAATGACAGAACAGAACTGATGACAAGGTAGATGGTTAATAGATGGTTAATTCATTAAGAACAAATGTCAACTGAATTTCATTGTAGGCTTCAAGGTTTTTGGTTGTGTTCTATTCTGACCTCAAAACATTATGTAAAATGTTATGAACATGTAAAACATTATGTCTATAATCCCACTTTGTAAATAACAGTAACAAATACTGCCTAGTTTGATTCCAATGTAGAGTTAAGCCACTTGACACTATGGATGAACAGAAGTGTACAGTCTACTGTGTTTAGCCAGAGTACAAAGAGTATCTATTGATAAACACACTTGAGTACAACTGTTTCAGCTCAGCAAAATTAGAAACAAGGCTTCTTTCAAATAATTTTCGTTTGGAAGTTCTGTATCTATTACTCTCACCATATTAATTTTGCCTATTTTTTATCAGTATTAATTTGCCCCTGTAAATCTTTTCAAAGTACGAACATTCTGTAGTCAAGGCAGTCTTCCATTAACAGAAGGGGGAAAAAACCCAAATGAGTGAGCTCAATTAATAATTTAATTACTGTTGCCATTTTACCAGCTGAGATACCAAACTACAGTAGACTTGTTTTGGCATTTTTTTAATCTACTGTATTGACAGTCAAAATGAAGAAAGCAATAAATCTGCATTTTTAAGTGGGATAGTAGAGTCGAGCTATTATTGATGATTCCTTAAGAATCAATCTTGTTGACTTATGTCATTGCAAGAGCTTCTTTTAATTTTTCTTTTGGAAGCATATTAAGTACAGCCAAAGATAGATTTTTTCTCTTACATAGTAGGCAATTATCAGACAGTACATGCAAGTCTAATACAAACAGGAAAGCAGACACAGAACAGTGATCAAGAGTATAGAAGAAGGAAGAGATACACTATGATACAAATAGGTAATACAATCAAGATTAATATAAAAAAAATTACAGATATTTAATTGGTATTTTTGGTATAGAAAAAAACCCAATTTCATGATCAAAAAGTGTCAGGTGAATTCTAGTATCATAAATCCCTGTTTTAGGAGCATATGGGGTTACACTTGGGATTTCTGCTCCTCCTCAGTGGAAGGCAAGGCTTGTTTGCTCCATGCTGGACAGGAGCAAGCTGACAGATGGTTCATAAAGGGCAGTTTCTAGAGGGTATAGATTAGAGGATTAGGGCCTGAGCAACCTGCTGGAGGAGGAAAGAATCTGGAAGGGCACCAAGATGTGCACCAATGTGAATACCAGCTGCAGTTACAGCAGCTTTTAAACAATTGTTTTAATTACAAATCATTTTGGGATACTCATTTGGTGTCCTTTCTAATTACTCACCATGAAGTACAAGACACATTGTGGCAAAGGTCAAGCCAAAGACACTCAGAGCATGAAAGGTACTGTTACTAGCATGGAAACAAAGCAGAATGAAGAAAACAGAAGCAGACAGCATAGAGCTTTACTTCTAGACCAAAAAATCCTGTACAGGCACGGAAGTATGTACTGAGAGCTGCCTAAGGGAATAAAGATGAAAAAAAAAATGAGGACAAAGCTGTTGGTACTGTCTTACTGGAGAAAAAAAGAGAAGTGATACCACCTCCAGGAATAATGCCTGAAGCACTGGCACACTCATACATGTCTGATGAATACTAAAGCCCAGAAAGATTGAGCCTGTAAAGAAATAAAAGCCAGAAGTAGAAGGAGAATTAGATCCATTAGAAAATACACACAAACAGGCTAAGGGTATTCAGAAAGCAAACCAGAGACAGACCTAAGGTGGTGATGCACACAGAATATAAATCAGAGGGAGTAATGGCCATTTTGGGGGCATATGTCAAAGAGCTTGTGCAACCGCGTTTGCCTTAACTCAGTGCTGCCTCTGCCCTGGGATGGAAAGGCAGCAATAGGACCTGAACACGTTCAATCAAAGAGTACCCCCTGCAGTGAGGCTGTAGCCGATCCGAACACTGCTCACACACCGCAGATGACACCAGGGGCCACAAGAACCAGGAGTTTGCAGCTACACTTTTACATCAGGAGCCAGCTGAACCTTCCTGCTGATTGCAAACCCAGCTACATGTAACCATGAGCAATACAAGTGATCTTTCATGTAAGGAAAATTTGCTACGATTCTTAACCTGTGTTTCTATCATTCTAATGCCACGTGAGGGTTTTTTCCAGTTTTTCAATTTATTTTCTTAAGCAGCAAATCATATACAGTGACCTTTAAAGAATGCTATTGAAACTATAAAGTCTAGCATTCCAGAAAATGAAAAAATTACGGCCACCTCTGATACGAATTTCAGGAGGCTCAGGAGTTTGTAAGCAAACAGGATGATTTTAAATTTTATTCTCAGAAAAGATGTTCACCACTTCTCATGTCAGGAAATTTTCTTGGTAAGCCAGAAGTCACCTTTTGGCCATATTTGACCTAATTTTTCATGTAGTCCAAACATCAGGACTTATGTCTGGTTCAAAGATGCATCATCGGGATAGAGCTGGTGGAATTATTTCTGTGTGAAAAGGTGCATTTGTACAAAGGATGAACATTTGTAATAAATGCAAAGAGCAAGGAAGTAAGCTTAACTGAAAGAAGTTCTGTCACAGGCTCAGACCTTCTGTCACATGTTTTCTGGCCAGCTCCACATGGGAGCAGAAAGGTAATGAGGTGCTATCTGAGTCAGGCACATGAAATCAACTCATCAGTTTGCCAGGCTGCATGAATACATGCTTGGAGAGATCCTTTAGTATTATCCTTGCCTAGCCCTTAGAATTACTGACACATCTTGACCACATCTGAGAATGATCAAGAGAACTAAGTGGAAGCATTTGAAGGGGCAAACAAACAACTATAGCACTTCTCAGTAGGTTCACAATAGGCTCACACAGGAGAAGGGTTCAGGCACAACAGGAGCTGGTGGCTGTGGTATTCCAAAGGGAGTAAGTACCATCAAATAACAGGTGATTATTTTTGTCAAGGAAACCAGTGGTGCTTTAAAACAGCAAACGTGATGCTATTGAAATTCCAGCATCAATACATGGAAATGTGCTCCTGTCTGAGAAAGTCATTACTGGTGACAAGTACATGGAGCAGGAAATAGCTTCCATGGTTCAGGGCAGATTCCGCATCTTCACTAATGGAAGGCATCAGGCAACTGAACAAAGCAGTGACAAGATGAGATAGTGGAAATAAAAGAATCATACCAGCTGATTCAATACATTGAAATAAAAATTTGATGTGTCAGCTCTGAGGGATTCATGCACTACAGGCAAAGCTATAGCAAGATTTAATAAAATAATTTTTTTAAAATCTACCTTTAGATCCTACTCCCTCCCTTGCCAAAGGCGGTCCCTATCCCACTCTCCAAGGCAGCCCCAAGATCCGATGACACCCTCGGCTCACAGCTCGCCATGCCCTGCCCTCTTAGTGACCCCAACGGAGCCCGGGATTTCACGGAATTTTTGCAAGGCGGCTGAGAGAAGCGGCTGCTGTTACACCCGCAGGAGCGAACCAAGCCAAAGGCGAGATGCGCGGCTGGGGTGTTCGAGCACCGGCTCACGAACGAGCCACGGCGAACTCGTGTGCCCAAGGCAACGGCCGGATCTGCTGCCACTACGGCCTCTGCTCTGCCAGACCGGCCTGGAGCGGGCTCTCCAGAGCCGGCGAGGCCGAGAGAGCTCAGTGCGTGACCAAGCGCCCGGCGCGCTCACAGCAGCGGCTCCGCTCCCGAGGCGCTGAGCCGGCGGGAGCGGGCACGGCCCGGCCCCGGGCCAGCGGCGCTCCCGCCCCGCGGAACTTGCGCACA